>SKCR01037030.1:0-178301 GCA_019454045.1 Zanthoxylum bungeanum | reverse complement strand
TTCAATTGTTGTGCCTTCTCCAACATTCTCATTTCCATTTCCTATCATAAAAAGTATATGAAAGTTCAAAATCAGTATACCATTCAAACACATTCTAGTTGTTGTTTCCAATATCAAGTTATTCAAGGCTCGCCCTGTCTTACCCGTACTCGGCTTTTCTTTGCTTCCTGAACAGCATCCTCGCTACATCCTTCAACTTGAGTTTCAGGTTCAACTAATAAAAAAATCCGATCCAAATAAACTAAAACTGGATCTTGGCCTAGCCTGCTCCATGGAACCTGATATTGAAATATATTACAGAAACATATTCAAGGATAAATAACAAATACCAAATATGCTATTTAACCAACCAAAAAAAAAAAAGTCAAGCATTCATAGTCAAAATAACCAACGTGAAATACAGTAATACACCATTCAACCAAAAATCAGCATAAATTATGAAAAGGAAGCAGTTGGAGACACAGGCCCAAAAAAAAAAAAAAACAGCCCCAACCTTAAGTTTAACTGATCCGAGAAATCCTGCCTTCACTCTTACAGGCAACTTTAATGCATTAAGTGCCTCAGGCTTCAGCTGCATATTTGTAAGCTCTACATCGCCTGTTTTACATTTCAGATAGGAAAAAGGAAAGGGGATAAATAATTAGGAATACACAGAGAACTGATAATATTATTAAAACTACAGATTCTCATCTCATATCAGTAACAGTTTAGATAACAATAACCCCAAATTCACAACGGTCCTTAACCCCATCGTCTGTGGAACACGCTTACAAAGAACTAAGTCCCGGCTTTCAAATGTGGAATACATTTGTATCTCTACCACATCAGTCCTACTTTCTCTCTGTCTTCTTACATGTGTTTAAAGACAAGTAAATACCGTTTCATTTTGTAGTAATTGAATTGAAATATTAGTATATTTTACAGCAATCCTCAACAACAATCAGTATACACAGAATTGATACCAATGGAACAGTAGAAATGTTCCATTAGTATCAATTCTGTGTATTGATTGCTATTTCATAGCAATTCACTGTAACAACTTATTCTAAACAAGAAGCAAGTGGAATCATTTTAATACTTCAAGAAACGGTTCGATTTTAACTCTTAGAAAAAGAAAAATAGAGAGAGAAGATTATACGGACCTTGCCAGACGCTGATCTTGAGAGCTTCTTTATTAAGACCTCTCACATAATTCCCCAAATACCTCTGTAACAAATTTGCCACTTGATCCTCTAACATCATGAAATTCCTTTCTTGATTCTTCAAGAATCAACGGTTCGATTTAAACGAGCGATCGAAATAACCTGATCGATCGGAAAAATCAAGACTGGAGTGCGGGAGAAAGATCATTTGCTTTAGAAATAGAAATAGAGAGAGTAAGGGATATTCTCGGATTAAAGAACACACGAGTTTTTCTTTTAAGAACACGCTAGGCTTCTTGGACTAGAAGATACAGCAGATGGGAGAAACTATATGCTGCGGGTGTGTTTATACTCGCACATACAGCTGTCAAGTTAGAAGATTTATCCCAAAAAAAAATATCTTCCATTCAGAGCAGAAATTCGAGAATATATTTAATCTCAAAATTCGAGATAATTTTTCGAATGTCATCCTCACAAGATGTTAGGATCCGTTTTCACACGCCACGTCCAGGTGGTTGGCCACCAAAAATTTACACACCTAGTCGAACCCATCCCAATTCTAGTGTCGCTACCACTGGCCATGCTTGTCGCTTGATGGTTTGAAATTATATTTTTTATTTTATGTTTTTAATATGTTGATTAATATATGTTTGCAAAATTTTGACCAAAATAAACATTAGTACTGCAAATAAGCTTAAAGAGTTGGTAATGATGGACTTGGTGTTACATGGGATCGCGGGGTGTTTGCAGATGATACTCTCACTCTCTCATGGTCCAATCCTTGCTGACAAGGCATCTTATTTATCTTTTTTTCCCGGAAAGGGGCATCTGAGTTACCCTAAAATTGCTAAAGTGCCACTATCGTAAGGCGGTGGAGTGGATGACGTGGCAACTGCAGCTGGATGCTCAGTTGCGTTAAAATAATGAATAAATAAAGATAGAAACTAGATTCATTTCCTTATGGTCATGCCCCCTGATGTGAAAAGCCAGTGACTTACCCTGATCTGTATTGAGAAACTTCTAAGGGCACGGGGCACAGGTCCCGGGGATTAGTCGAGGTGCGCGTAAACTGACCCGGACATCCCGGTTATCCAACAAAAAAAGACAGAAACATCATAAAGCGATTAGATGAAGATAAAATCACCATCAAATTACATGTGGATAAGTTATAAATATAAAATTAGATATCTATAATATTATCGGACGGATGCGGATATTAATATCAAATATCCACAATCTGCTATACATCATATATTTAAATATGAATGAATTGTTGAATTGGAGTGTTGTGTTAATTGTAATATTATATGTGATAATAGAATTGAACATTGTTCTTCAAAACTGTGTGGTATAGAATTGTTGGATTTGTATTAAATGAACTATGTATATGATATCGTATATCCATTAATATATTTCTAAATTTACGAAAATTTCAGACGGATATGGATATCCGCTATAGTAAATGGATACGTAAATTTTATCGGATATAGATAGATTGTGGATGTGAAGTTTTTGTTAGGATGCAAATATCCAAAGAATTGATGATATTTTATCCATTATCTTGTCACCCCTATAATAAACCTATTGGATAATAATACACATAAAAAAAAAAAATTACACAAAAAACTAGGGATGTCAAAATTCCCTAAGGAGACGGAGGCCCTCAAGGACCTTCCCCAATTGAGGCGGGGACCGATTATGAAAAAATGAACAAATTAACTTCGGGGTTGGGGAAGGGGATGAGAAAATTTTAATACTCATTTCTTATTCGGGGAATGGATGAGGATTAGAAGAAATCAACATCTCCTCCATATTACTCATTTAAATTTTTATTTATTTTTTTTTAATTTTTTAATAAATATATTTAAATTTCTATTTAATTGATGTAAATAAAAAATCTATTAATATTTATAAAAAATATATATATATAAATTATAAATAAGGACTCAATATATATATATATATATATATATATATATATATATATATATATATATATAAAATGTGTGTGTATATACACACATATATATGAACCAAACAAAATGATATAGATAAATTGTGGATGTGAAGTTTTTGTTAGGATGCAGATATCCTAAGAATTGAAGATATTTTATTCATTATCTTGTCTCCCTATAATAAACCTATTGAATAATGTGACACATAAAAAACATTGCACAAAAAATTAGGGATGGCATAATTCCCCAAGGGGACGAATGCCCTCAAGGACCTTCCCCAATTGAGACGAGGACCGATAATGAAAAATGAAAAATTAACTTCAGGGTTGGGGAAGGATACGAGAAAAATTTTAATATTTATTTCTTATTCAGGGAATGGGTGAAGATTTGATGAAATCAACATATCCTCCATATTACTCATTTAAGTTTTTTTATTTATTTATTTTTAAAATTTTTAATATATATATATATTTAAATTTCTATTTAATTTATGTACATAAAAAATCTGTTAATATTTATAAAAAAAAATTATATAAATTATAAATAGTAGAAGGACTTAAATGATATATATATATATATATATATATATATGTGTGTGTGTGTGTGTGTGTGTGTATATACACACTAATATATGAACCAAATAAAATGACAGAAGATATGAATTTCAATTTTCTATATAAATTATGATGTATGTAATAGATATTATCAAATTTTTAAATATGTATATTTGATTTTTGGATAAATTATCGTTTAACTTATATATTTTTCAATGATTTAATTTTATTTTAAGAAAAAATTATTTATTATTTTAAGTTCGGAGCCCCTCGGGGATATCTTTTTTATTATTCGGGGATCATCATCATCTCCTCTAAAAAAATATGATGGGAAATTGTTGGACAATTATGACCCATAGCATCACTATTTGTATTGTTCTTATTATAAGATCGTGTGATTGGATCCGCAGATGTTTGGTAAAAAGAATAATCTTAGAACATGGTGTTGTTGTACAAATTAACTATGTGACCAAGGAAACTGCTCTTTTATCATTTGTAATTGGATTACCGGGATATATATAAATGATAAAAGGTCCTTATGATTAGTTCTGGATTGAGATGATATGAGACAATATCAATCCACGAAGGTTTAATCATTAAATAATCCGTAGTCGTAGTATTATCGAGATTGGACATCGATAATGCAGAATAGACTAGTATTGCACTTGTGCTCGTTGTGGGAGCATAACATCATAGTTCTCATATATTTAAGTATTGGATACTTATGCAATTGTGATAGGAGACTGTGTTTACCGATGGTACGGAAACAGCTTCGCTCTGGATAGACCCATCGGAATTCCATTGGTAGTATAACTTTGTGTCTATAGAAGTCCGAATCAGGGTATGTGTATTTGGTATTAACCTGAGACTTGCACCGCTAATACTTGCGACAATCAATATACTTTGGTTTGGTCGTCCAGAGCTTGTACGCCTCTTCTGGGTATATTGAGAATTGTAGTGTATTGGGTGTGATGTAAAGATGGAAGTATCACTTCAGTTATAGTGGAGATGATGATCATGTAGGATACGGAACTAGTACTCTTATGTACTGCAGTCATCGGATAATATGACTAGGTCATATTTATCCGATTATAGAGACTAGTTACCAGAGATCCGATATGTGCTTCATATGAGGCAGACACAATTCCAGCCCCAGGCCTATCATGTGACATCCGATATTGGATTGCAATACGCAATACTATGTATACTACGCCTGATATAGATTATATATTCCTTTAAGAATATTTTTGGAGAATTGGGTAGGCACGGTGCTTTGGTAGAAGCCAACCATGTCTCGTGAATCGGTAAAAACGTAGTACTAGGCACGTACGTGTTCGGATAGTCCGACGACCGGATTTACTGCCAACATATCCAAGTATCTCATTGGTCGCTTCCCGAAGATTCACCGATGACGTATGTGATGAGCGAAAAATATATCAATATTACCGCCCCTTATACTTAATATTTTGTTTAGTTTCTCGGGTTTGATGAACGTTTTGATATATTTTAGTTTATTTTGCAGATAAAATAAAATCGGGTCTCAATGAAATCATTTAGGATGAAATTTGGGTCAAATAAGGGCAATTATTGGACTTGATATATTAATTTTGGAGATTGAAAACTTGAAAGGGCGTTTTGACGAAGTGCAGTTTTGGAAATTCCAGTTTTGCACATATGTCGTATTTTGGGCATAACTTTTTACTCCGATATCGGATTGAGCTGATTCAAGTTCCAGATTAAAGAAGACTCAAAGATCTACAACTTTGAAAGAGAAAATATTTTCGAATTCTGATGATTGCATGACCGAAATTGATGAACCATCCAGAAGTGTGTGGAGTGTAATTATTAAAGTCATATCAATCATTTTCAAAGCAAAATATTAATTAATAAAAATTATCAAATCACCACCAAACAAGATAAGCAATTAGTGGAGTAATTATGGATTTAGTGGAGAAATTAGTGGAGAAATAATAATGGATTTGGTGGAGAAATTGATTGATGATTTGATGGTGGCAAAATTTGCCTATAAATACCAAGCCATTTCATTTGTAAAATTCATACTTTCTTCTTTGAAATTCCTTAAGAATAAATAAGAAGATTGTATCTAGTTGTTTATTTTCAATTTCAGTAATAAATTTTCACTTTCGCACTTTGTTTCTTTACTTTTCATTTTTTTACTTTCCGCAATTTACTTTTACGCACAGTACTTTCCTTTCTTCACTTTTTCAGTTTTTACTTTTCAAGCAATGAGGAGGTAACTCCCCCTTGCTGGGGTAAAAGGTAAAGCTTTTATTATTGCTATTTAGATTAATCTCCCTTAATTATAATATATAAACTATTTAAAACCTGACTTAATAAGGATACCGCTATATTGGCCGGTTGGTAATTAATTATAAATTGGTTTTAACCTGACTAAGTATGGATACCGCCTGGTTGGTCGGTTGGTAATTAATTATTAATTTGACTTAATCAGAATACCGCCTTTATGGCTGGTTGGTAATTATCACGCAAAGTTAATATATTATATTAAGGGAGATATCTAAAATAGTAGTAATAAAAGTTGATCCTCTAATCCCAGCATTTTGTTTTATTGTACTTTTACTTTACTTACTTTTAGCAATTTACTTTCAGTAATTTTCTTTTACTTTTTACTTTTTACTTTTACTTTTCAGTATTTAATTTTCAGTATTTACTTTATGTCTTTTATTTTATTTAAGTTTTTACTAGCCCTAGTTATGTGTTAGTTATCTGGGGTTGTGATGAATTCTAATATCACCGGTTTATAAGGGATTATTTTATAGTTTGGGTAATTTAAAGGTTTACTTATTAAGTCTTAAGCTTAATGCTTCTTGTTGTCTGATCACCAATAAGATTGATGTGGTAAATCTAAAATGAACTAGACATAGGGATTTTAGGTTTCAGCCTTAGACTTAATAGCCCACGATCTTCCTTGAGGATAGATAACCCTTTAATAGATTTCCTTACAGGATAGACATATACCTGTCGGGCCGGGGTAGCCATAATTGGAACTTAAACTTAATGAATCCAGATAATTTGGTTGACATAGACATATGGTTCAATTGGGTTAAACTGGGTATTTGCGTCTGACCATCGACAGAGGCTTTTGCATAATTTCGTGTTTCAAGTTAGTAAACTGATTTATTACCCAACTATAAAATAACCACTTCATCTTTTAAAAGATATTAGAATGATTCACAACCCTAGATCTTTGTGTCTTTTGTTATTTTCCTTAGTATTTTTTTTTTTTTTCTTTTTATTTATTTATTTATTTTGCAAAACTACAATCAACCAAATCAATCAAGCAATCATTCTCTTCACCCTCAATTAGATATTTGTAAATAAATAGATTCAATAATTAATAACAACAGTAGGAATTAAGTCCTCGTGGGATCGATATTTTTATACTACTTGAACGATACGTGCGCTTGCGTTATACGTGTGTGATACGCCGGTCAAGTTTTTGGCGCCGTTGCCGGGGATTTATTTCTTGAGTTATTAATTTTGAAGCTATCTAATTTACTTGTATCTAATTTTCTTTATTATTTGTAATTTTTATTTCTTTCTTTTATTTTCAGGTGGTTGAAAAAATGGAACACTACTGGGAGATTGAGAGATTACGAGCTTACACGAAGATACACCCCACTTCTGGGAACAACAGTCCGGTTTTCTGAGGCCTGTTGTCCAGCCCAATGACTATCACTGGATGCAAGAACCAAGCAATACTACATTTACTCAACAGAACGCAATGTGGAGATGTGACATATGTAATGGTAACCACCCAAGCGATTATTGCGAGTACAACTACAATTCAGGGTGGCAGAACTATCAGAATCCTTCATGGTATGATGAGCCATCACATTTCACAGAGCCACATTTTCCATCTTATCCACCATCTACCTTTGATCTTTACCAACAACCAGAACCATCAGAAGAAGATCAATTGATTCATATGTTCAAAGAACAGACAAATCAATTTGATGCACAAATTCAGAGAAACGCGGAATCTATACAGAGAATGACAGATCAGATCAGGAAATTAATAGAAAACCAGAGCCACATACCTCAAGGAGCATTTTCAGATGACACAGATGAAGCCTTCGAGTACCAATCATTTCACAATGATACTTTAACAGAGGAGGAGGCTGAGCAGTATCAACAACCAGAGGTATCAGTTCAGGAACTCGATCCGGAAAAGTCTCGATTTGATTTTTATTATTCTGACTCTGACGAGGATGAAGCTGAGCTACTTGTACCAACTGCATCAAAAATTGAGGATGGAATTATGTATCCTCAAAATGAAGATCTTGGAGCATGTTTTACAATGATGTTTGATGAAGATCTACCTGAGCCATCCATTCCAGACAAATCAGAGGATGAAGACCTAATGACAGAAACATCTTTTCATCCTCAGACAGACAGTTTTGGAGCATGTATTTCACAGATAACAGACGAAAAATTGAATGAAGAAATCTTAAAATTCATCTGTGAAGAAAAGGTGTAGCAAGAAGTAGAGCAAATGTCAGACCTTATTAAAGTTCCAGAGTATTCAGGCGAAACATCACTGTTTTGGGGAGTAGAAATCAAAGACATCACCCAGAATCTTGACAGAATGGAATTTCCATTCCAAGTCAAGCACCATACGAGACCTCCTGATTTTATTTCTTTCTTTTCAGGAACCACTGGAGCAACAAAGATCAAAAAGGTGGAACAAGCACTGAATGGGACAAAATATTTTTTGCCACTTTACCGTTGGAAGAGACCCTTCAAAAGCAACGCTCATGGGATTGTCTTTAATCGGACATCCAAAATGACGCTGAAACCTCCCTAACAGATAGATTTCAGTCACGTCTGGCTGAAGACGAAAAATTTAGCGCTAGCAGGGAGGCAACCCATGCAATTTTGTGTGATTTCTGTTTTTATATTTTGTGTATACATGTTGTAGAATTGTTAACTTTGTGTGTTATTTTATAGGGAAAAACATAAACAGAGCATTTTAAGACAAAATGAATGGTGTTTGGAGATCACAAAGATAAAAGATAAATCATGAGTGATGGCTGAATAAGGAATGTAATTCTTGAGACGCATTCTCATGAATTTATACTAGCAATTGGCGTATTGAGTACACAATTCTGTTGCCTTAATAATTGCTTTGATTTGCTTTTCTTTTGTTTTTATCTTTAATTTCGCCGACAAGATTTATACTTTTTGACTTTTCACGATTTATTTTAACGTTCATCTAATAATTGTCATTTGTCAGGTACTAGTGCAATTATTACTCACCCATTTTCAGGTCTATAAATTCAGCTCTTCATTTCTCTATTTGACACATCCAGATACACATCCAAATAAGAGAGAGAAAATGGAAGCAACATCACAGCAGAGATTCAAGAGAATTTGCGTTTTCTGTGGATCCAATTCTGGTAACAAACCAGAATTCATCGAGGCTGCAAAGGAATTGGGGCGAGTCATGGCAGAACGTAATATGCACCTAGTATATGGCGGTGGCAATCTTGGATTAATGGGAAGCATTTCAAAAGCTGTTCAGGATGGTGGCGGTCATGTTTTGGGAATCATCCCAAAACCTTTGGCGGACGAACACTTAATCGGACCAACAAATGGAGATGAACGTATCGTATCTGGAATGCCTGAACAAATTCATGAAATGATCAATACTGCAGATGCGTTTATTGCGTTACCAGGAGGGCTTGGGACGTTTGAGGAAATGTTTACTGTAGCATCATGGGCGCACTTAAACATTCATCAGAAGCCCATTGGGTTACTCAACATTGAGCATTTCTTCGATTTTCTGTTTGTTTTTCTTGCAGAAGCCAAGAGACATGAGTTCGTCACGAAATCCGTACAAGATATTTTCCTGACTGCGACAAAGGCCGATGAATTGATAAACCAAATCCTTACCTTTGAACCAAAAGTCGACCCCATTCTTTCCAAGTTGAACTGGTCAGACAGCGATCGTGGTAAGAAGCGTAAATTGGACATTGATCTTAATCGGTGAATTATTGATTTTCAGCTAACCAGGTGCTACCTTCTCAACTCTTCTTTTACCATTTAAGACATTGGGGACAATGTCTCATTTAGGTTTGGGGGAGGGAATTAGTTAATTAGTATCTTGTTCTTAAATTGTGTGATGTTTTTATTTTTAGTTCAAAATTTTTCGAAAAATACAAAAAAAAAATGAAAAATTTTCAAAAATTTACAAAAATATTTTGCGTTTTTGTGCTTGTATTTTGACTAAAATTGTGAAATTGGTAAGAGATAGCCGAGTAAGGAATTTCCACTCCTGAGACGTATTTCAAACCATTTTTCGAAATAAGTTAATTTTTGTTTATTTCCTTTTAAATTATTTAATTTATAAATTCTCCATAAAACTGACTAAAATGGATCTTCGTATGCTCAGTTGGCAGGTATTATCAATATGCATAGTAACATACGGACATGAGCTGTATTTGAAAATTTTGTAATATTCAGTGCTCTAGTTTAATTGGAGGAAGCATCTCAAATAGTGATGGAATAAAAAAAAAATTGTTAAAAAAATAAAGCATCTAAGATCCGGGTTATTAAGTCTGTAAGGGTGTTTTAACACCTAGTGCCCTAAAACCAACTGGTTTGGGAGTCACTGGCCCAACGCTCGCTACATGGATCAAGGATGTTGTAAAAAATATATATATCTGAAGTCTGGGTAACTAAGTCTGTAGGGGTGTTTTAACACCTGGTGCCCTAAAGCCAACTGGTTTGGGAGCCACCGACCCAACACTCGCTACATAGACGGAAGATTGTGTATATAAATAAATAGTCAAAATCAAAAATCAAAGAAAAAAATCAGAAAAATCAGAAAAATTTATTCCATCACTCTAAAAAGTTGTGAAATCTGATAGAACTTTAGGACAAAAATATTACCTTCTTATCAACTGCACTTATGACTGTTGTGGGCAAAAATGAATTGAATAATATTTTGTTAGCTGTGTATATGAAGAATGGTAAATATATTCGGAGAATCTACTTATTCGGTAATTTAGAAAGAAACAAAACAACTAGTAACTTGGAGTAGAAATTTCACATGATTAGTCACTAACTTTCTTTATTCTATTTTCTCTTGTCTTTTTGCTTTTGTGTGCATTAGTTTCACTACCTTTTTACTTTTGTAAAATGTTTGTGGGCATCATTGTTGTAAACCCTCACGAGACTACAACTCGTCCACTAGGGACACCTAGGGGTTTAAAGGCTTGTTGCATACGCTAAATGCAACCGTGATCCCTACGAAAGTGGCTTAGTTAAATTTTAATTGTTTCTTGTTTTATTTTGTTGTTTTGCTCGAGGACTAGCAAAATGTTAGGTTTGGGGGTGTGATGAGCGAAAAATATATCAATATTTACCGCCCCTTATACTTAATATTTTGTTTAGTTTCTCGGGTTTGATGAACGTTTTGATATATTTTAGTTTATTTTGCAGATAAAATAAAATCGGGTCTCAATGAAATCATTTAGGATGAAATTTGGGTCAAATAAGGGCAATTATTGGACTTGATATATTAATTTTGGAGATTGAAAACTTGAAAGGGCGTTTTGACGAAGTGCAGTTTTGGAAATTCCAGTTTTGCACATCTGTCGTATTTTGGGCATAACTTTTTACTCCGATATCGGATTGAGCTGATTCAAGTTCCAGATTAAAGAAGACTCAAAAATCTACAACTTTGAAAGAGAAAATATTTTCGAATTATGATGATTGCATGACCGAAATTGATGAACCATCCAGAAGTGTGTGGAGTGTAATTATTAAAAGTCATTATCAATCATTTTCAAAGCAAAATATTAATTAATAAAAATTATCAAATCACCACCAAACAAGATAAGCAATTAGTGGAGTAATTATGGATTTAGTGGAGAAATTAGTGGAGAAATTAATAATGGATTTGGTGGAGAAATGATTGATGATTTGATGGTGGCAAAATTTTGCCTATAAATACCAAGCCATTTCATTTGTAAAATTCATACTTTCTTCTTTGAAATTCCTTAAGAATAAATAAGAAGATTGTATCTAGTTGTTTATTTTCAATTTCAGTAATAAATTTTCACTTTCGCACTTTGTTCTTTACTTTTCAGTTTTTTTACTTTCCGCAATTTACTTTTACGCACAGTACTTTCCTTTCTTCACTTTTTCAGTTTTTACTTTTCAAGCAATGAGGAGGTAACTCCCCCTTGCTGGGGTAAAAGGTAAAGCTTTTATTATTGCTATTTAGATTAATCTCCCTTAATTATAATATATAAACTATTTAAAACCTGACTTAATAAGGATACCGCTATATTGGCCGGTTGGTAATTAATTATAAATTGGTTTTAACCTGACTAAGTATGGATACCGCCTGGTTGGTCGGTTGGTAATTAATTATTAATTTGACTTAATCAGAATACCGCCTTTATGGCTGGTTGGTAATTATCACGCAAAGTTAATATATTATATTAAGGGAGATATCTAAAATAGTAGTAATAAAAGTTGATCCTCTAATCCCAGCATTTTGTTTTATTGTACTTTTACTTTACTTACTTTTAGCAATTTACTTTCAGTAATTTTCTTTTACTTTTTACTTTTTACTTTTACTTTTCAGTATTTAATTTTCAGTATTTACTTTATGTCTTTTATTTTATTTAAGTTTTTACTAGCCCTAGTTATGTGTTAGTTATCTGGGGTTGTGATGAATTCTAATATCACCGGTTTATAAGGGATTATTTTATAGTTTGGGTAATTTAAAGGTTTACTTATTAAGTCTTAAGCTTAATGCTTCTTGTTGTCTGATCACCAATAAGATTGATGTGGTAAATCTAAAATGAACTAGACATAGGGATTTTAGGTTTCAGCCTTAGACTTAATAGCCCACGATCTTCCTTGAGGATAGATAACCCTTTAATAGATTTCCTTACAGGATAGACATATACCTGTCGGGCCGGGGTAGCCATAATTGGAACTTAAACTTAATGAATCCAGATAATTTGGTTGACATAGACATATGGTTCAATTGGGTTAAACTGGGTATTTGCGTCTGACCATCGACAGAGGCTTTTGCATAATTTCGTGTTTCAAGTTAGTAAACTGATTTATTACCCAACTATAAAATAACCACTTCATCTTTTAAAAGATATTAGAATGATTCACAACCCTAGATCTTTGTGTCTTTTGTTATTTTCCTTAGTATTTTCTTTTTTCTTTTTATTTATTTATTTATTTTGCAAAAATACAATCAACCAAATCAATCAAGCAATCATTCTCTTCACCCTCAATTAGATATTTGTAAATAAATAGATTCAATAATTAATAACAACAGTAGGAATTAAGTCCTCGTGGGATCGATATTTTTATACTACTTGAACGATACGTGCGCTTGCGTTATACGTGTGTGATTACGCCGGTCAGTATGACTCGCACATTATTAATCTGGGATTAATTAATAAGAGAGAGAAAATTAATCTAGTATTAATTACGGAGAATTTTATCTAGGATAAAATTCATATAAGAGAGAGAGAACGATTAATTTGGAATTAATCGATAAAATAATATATTCGATATATTAAACGAAATTGGATTTCGACGCGGAATTAAAATTAGATTTTAATTCGGGCGAACGAGTTAATTTAGAATTAATTCGCTAGCGATGTGAATAGTAATTTTGATAGGCATAATTATTTAATTAAATTTGATTCACTCCACCTCCAATTTTTCCACAGCGTCTCCAGAAAAGTAAACTAGGCAAGCAGTTTGCTCGATTCTTGAAGATCTTCAAAAAGCTGCATATCAACATTCCATTTGTAGAAGCTTTGTAACAATTCCCAGCTATGTCAAATTCATAAAAGACATTCTATCACGATAGTGGAGATTGGGAGATTGCTAAAAGAATGCAGTGCCATCATTCAGAAGAAGCTTCCCCCAAAGTTGAAAGATCCTGGCAATTTCACCATCTCGTGCACCATAGGAGAACCTTACTTCGGTAAGGCTTTGTGTGATTTAGGTGCTAACATTAACTTGATGCCTTTGTCTATTTGTAGGAAACTGCAGATTGGAGAAGCAATGCCTACCTCAGTTACTCTGCAACTTGCTGACAGATCGCTCACATTTCCGATAGGTGTGGTGGAAGATGTATTGATTAAAGTCGATAAATTTATTTTCCCTGTAGATTTCATTATCCTTGACATGGAAGAAGACAAAGATGTACCTATCATCCTTGGGAGACCATTCTTGGCTACAGGTCAAACTTTTATTGATGTATAAAAAGGAGAACTAACCATGAAAGTGCAGGACCAAGAAGTTACATTCAATGTTTTCAAAACCATGAAATTCCCGAATGATGAAAACAATGAGGAATTTTTCAGAATTGATGTTATAGACAGTATCGTCCAGGATACTGATGCAATGCAACTTTCCACGAATAAATTTGAAGTTTGCATCACCAGTGACTGACAGCGAGCTAGATAATGAAATTCTGGAATGTATCGACTCTCTTGACAGACCCTTTCGCTTTAAATCAACACCACATGTGGAAAGTTTGGAACTACCGAAAAGAGATCGAATCAAGCCTTCGATTGAAGAACCACCATAGTTGGAACTAAAGCTACTTCCGAGCCTTCTCAGGTATGCATTCTTAGAAAACTCTTCTAATTTACCTGTGATTATTTCTCCGTCACTAACATTACAGTAGGAAGATAAGTTGCTGAGAGTGTTTCGAGAACACAAGCAAGCCATTGGCTGGACTACAGCATACATTCAGGTTATTAGTCCATCATTTTGCATGCATAAAATTCTAATGAGCGATGAGTGCAAAGCCATAGTGTAGCATCAACGGAGACTAAATCCAATCATGAAGGAGGTTGTGAAGAAAGAAATTATCAAATGGTTAGAAGTCGGAATTATCTACCCCATCTCTCACAGCACGTGCGTGAGTCTTATGTAATGTGTTCCAAAGAAATGAGGAATTACTGTTGTCATAAATGAAAATAATGAGCTGATTCCAACAAGAACGGTGACTGGATGGAGAGTAAGCATGAACTACAGGAAGTTGAACAAAGCAACAAGGAAAGATCATTTCCCATTACCATTCATTAACCAGTTGCTAGATAGATTAGCGGGACATGAATTCTATTATTTTCTGGATGGATACTCGGGTACAATTAGATTGCCATCGCCCTAGAAGATCAGAAGAAAACCACTTGTACATGCCCATATGGTACTTTTGCTTTCAGTAGGAAGCTATTTGGATTATGTAATGCCCTTGCCACATTTTAACGTTGCATGATGACCACCTTCTCAGATACGCTGGAACAAACTATGGAGGTTTTCATGGATGATTTCTCCGTGTTTGGAGACTCGTTCGACCACTACTGTCAAAATTTGGAACCTGGTACTCAATTGAGAGAAATGACATTACATGGTGTAGGAAGACATCAGATCTCACAAAATGGAATCGAGGTAGACAAAGCAAAGATCGAGACAATTGAAAAACTACATCCACCATCATTTGTCAATGAAATTCAGAGTTTTCTCGGACATGCAGGCTTTTATAGGAGATTTATCAAAGACTTCTCCAAGATTGTAAACCACTATACAATCTTCTAGAGAAAGATGTGCCTTTCAACTTTACCAAAGAATACCACGACGCTTTTGAGATCTTGACAGAAAAACTGGTGTCTTTGTAACATCCATGATCTGGTAAATGCTACCGGCAAGGAATAGGCCATACTATTCCCTTAGCCTCTGTCTTTATGACTATACAATAGACTATTACTCATTTCTTAATCAAAATCTTAAGTATAGAACCAATGCTCAAAACTCATCAACATAAAATACAAACTCAATGATCATGACAGTAAATTTAATAACATCTGTTTACAATGACTATCACATTACTTAAGACTATACATGGCTCATGACTGACTCTTACTGGATTCTTACTCTCTCCCTGTCATAAACTGGTGGACTCCATACCCTAATGACTGCATTAGTGTCCATCATCCCGAGCTCGTCCTCCGGGAATACCTATAAAACAAGAAAACTGAGAGTGGGAGTTAGATCGTCATACGATATAAGTGAGTGGAGGATAGAAACAACTGGAATACTGATATAAAATCATTTGGTTCTAAAACCAAAGTTTCATAAATAAATTATATGAAAACTATTTTTTCTGAAAATTTTACTTTGAAAACTCTGTTATAAATTTATCTTCTGATTTTACTTTCGAAAGTCTGGTTTCTGAAAACTATTTCTGATCTCTGATTTTTCTGAAAACTATTTACTAAAAATCTGATAACTTTAAAATACTATGTATCTGAAAACCTTGATGTATGAGGCCGTTACGTATCGCCGTCCGCCATACGCCAAACAGAAGCCAGTAGTGCAAATCCATGACTTTGGGGCGTTACGTATCGCTGTCCCCCAAAGCATGCCACTACTGTCCCTGAAACTGGTGATTTTGGGGCGATACGTATTGCCGTCCCCCAAGCCACAATCTAGAACTGGGTGTGCGGATTTATGCTACCCTCCAAGCTCTGAAACTAGGGTTTAGGGGCATTATGTATCATCGTCCCCCCAATCCTTTATATGTGCACATGTTCTCTGTCCGTCAATTTCAGGCTATCTCAAGTTATATACTGGGGTGGGATTTTCCCCATGCCCCGAAAACCATTAAATCATACTTTGAAAATATTTTTGTCTCAATCATAACGTAAATCATAAATTATCATATAATAACTGTAGTAAAATCATATAACACCCTAAATGCATGAAAATAAGTCTGATATGAAAATACGAATGAAAATTTAATAAAAGAGAAAATGTCCAATCACTGTTAGAAAGTATGACTAGTATTAGTCGCTTGTAGAGAAAATTCTAATTCCTGTGATGATATTCAACGAATAAACTAGGTTAGGAATGGACTAAGAAATACACTTCGGAAACAAGCTAAAATCTGCTTATTCTAGTAGGCGGTATCACTCTGAGGGTATCGTACTCTTAATATGATGTAATATGTACATACAAGTTGATACAAGACATATAAGGTAGCCTTTAACGCATTCAGGTGGAACTGGAATGGTTTAAAACTGATTTTGGCAATTTTTGATGTTCGCATCGTGATGCTGGCCAGGGCACTTCGCGACGCGCATCTTCCAGACAAGTTACCAAAATTTTTCCTTACGCGTCGTGACACAAGTTTCTTGTGCATCGCGTCTCGTGTGTCCAGAAACTGATCACAATTTCCCAGAACACGTCGCGACGCATGATGGTTTGCTTCGCGACGCAAGGCCAAAATTTAGTTCTTAACTGCATCTTCTTATAGTCAATTTAGACCAACACATCTCCAAAACAACCCACACAAATAAAAATCAACAATAAGTATCCAAAACATCCTCAACATCATTCTCAATAATAATTTACATCCAAAATTCACAAATGGGGGTTTTCCCACAATCATCAATTTCTTATCACTACAACGATACACACATCAATTGTTTTAACTCAATAATCCTCATCAATGCTTAAATCATCAAAACATCAATATCTAAAACTTGGTTTAAAGTTTCCTTGCCTCCTCTTTATCGAATTCCACCATTCCTCAAACCATTCATTGGTGCCATGCTAATCCTTGCTGCATTTTCCCTCATTTTCTTCCTCTTTCTTCTTCTTCCTTTCTTCTTCTTCTTCTTTCTCTTCTTCTTCTTTCTCTCATTCTTCTTTTTTCCCCACTTTTCTTCTTTTCTCTTCTCATTTTAGGAACACATGAATAGTGTTTCCTTTTGTACTTGGTAATTTGAGTTAAGGAAGTGTGTAGAATTTTGAAGAACTTTTTTGAAATTATTAGAATGCTCTCGAGTACTATTCATTCAAATTTTTGATTTGCATTTTTGACTTACTTATGCTCCGAATTTGGAGAAATGTTCAACTCGAAAGTTGTTGATCTCGATCTCATCTTTCTAACGATATAAAATTCATAAAAATCGGAGTTCTTATGAGAAAGGTATGGCCCAAAAACCATGGGATGTCTGAGTGAAACATCGTAGAATTTCGCATCGAAGTTTCGAAGAATTTACCGTTATCCCCAAAGTCATTTCATGCATGTACATATGCTCGAACATAGTTTATGTTATATAACACTCGTTCCGTTATGGAACAGTACTATAGTGCAATAGTAGTAAAGGTTACCGGTCGTTACAAATTCTCCCCCTTAAATAGGATTCGTCCTCGAATCCTCTTTAAACTTGGGTTCTTATCATAGATCTCGGGATTAACGGGTTTATTATAAACTACTAGCTTTAATTGACTATACACCCATCTCCTTTTCATCCACCGTGTTATACCATTTCCCAATGATTTTCCATGTGCTATCAAGCTGAACCTAGAATGCCATGAGAGTTCGTGGCTACAGTAATTATTCCTTGAATTCGTTATTGAGAGGTGTTACCTTGTTTTCGTTTCGTAAGACCTTTGCTGAGTATCATTGACTACTTATTTTCTGGACTTTTATTTATGTTCATCATTCTTTATCTCCAAGGAACTCTCTTCCTCTAAATCATTAGTTATACTCACTAATTATTCGACTCGGTTAAATTTTTCTTGGCTAGCACCTCTAACCCTCACTATTAATATCGATATCTCCATACTTGTACTCAATACTCCTTTTGCTTCACTTGTGCAACTTGACCTTAATATTCTTTCTTATATCCTAACTACTCAGTTATCTATATTCTCTTTGCCAAACTTCAACTGCTTATGAGCTTCTCTCTCAATATTCCACTATTTATGCTTATCTATGGGGCTTGGGGCTTCTTAGCTTGCTGATGTTGTCTACTAATGACGCTGGTATTCAAAACGTTGCTTATGGGTATGTTCTTAGTGGTCCTCCTCAATTTGCTAAAGATTGGGTTTAATACACTTTTGTCTTTTACTTTCAAGGGTCGTTACTCAAATACATGCAAATATTTCGTACCTTGAGAATTCACTTGCTATGCCAATTACAATTTTGCAATAACTTATCTCTTTGATTCCGTATTATGAGGCAAATCTACCAAACCACCCATACCCGTGGCTAAAAACTATCCCAAACCCGTAGTGGTTTGGTCAACTTAGACTAGGGTTGGGCACTTATATGATTATCTGACCAAAATTACCTTGTTATTACTCACTTTGTCTTTACTTATTAAGTATTCTCTCCTACCGTCATTGCACCTTAACAGCTTCACTTCCTAACTTTTTCTTAGCGCTCTTTTCATCCTCTAATTTATTATACTATCTACTGAGAACTTTCTTGGTCTATGTCTCTGTCTTTTTACCTAAGGAATATCTTATTTCTTTACATCCCCATCATTTCATCAAACCCTCGTTTCTTGGAATCTCGGTTATTACTTGACTACTACTCTATTTTTGTATTGCTTTAGCTTAACAATTTCTTTCCTGACTCTTTTACTCAAAACTATCTCTCACTTTTGTTTCGTCCTTGATCTACATCTAAAGGTATTATGTTTTTTGTGTTCCTTTACTATACTTTCACTTAGTCCTGGTAACATCTTGAAGCAACCTTAAGGGTCTGTATCTACGATTGTTGTCCAATGAGGAAAGATGGGGGTTTATCCCGAGACCTTTCAGCTTGTCTTATAAGCCTAGGGCTCTCGTGTATGTATATATCTGATGTCTATTCAAGTACTAGGGAACTACAACTAAAAAGTCCATGGTCCATTTCTTTTAACTTGCTTTTAATCATATTCAACTATCGAACACACTACCATATCTACAACACTCATATGAAGTTATGTTCTAAAAAAAACTCTCTTGTGCAGTCTCCGTACTCTTTCTTATTTAATCTCTGTTGTCATGATCTATTAAGGGTTGGGAGGGTGGGGTTCGATCTTGTCGCTTTCCTGGTTCTGCTTACGTGTCATGTTCATCTATTAGCCTGAGACTCTCATGTTAATAGTTCTCGTTCCCACACTAAGATACTCTCATTAGGTACTTTCTGAATTGTCTCCCTTATCAAGTTCAAACTTGATTCGCTACCCGACTATCGATTACACTATTCTTTATCATGAGCCTCCTCTATAATTATGTTCTCTAATCACTTCATCATTTGCTTTTATACATCTTTTTTTCTAATTTATGTTGCTTGTCCTTTATAAGTCTTTATTCTTTCTCAAAATCCTGTTATATTCTATATGTTATTTTTCCTTACGAAGTCTACTTAGCTACTTAAATTTTATTCTCATCTTAGTCTTTCCTTCTCACTTTCATGAGATTCTTTATAACTTTATTTATTATTTTTCTTGAAATCGTTCCCTCTGCTCTTTTTATGCTTCTAAGTTCTTACTTCTTAACAAATTCCTTAATTCAATGATGTCTCTTTTGACTTAGTTCAACCTATCATAACTTCGAACTATTCCATCTCATACTCCTTATCTATAATTCATTGAACTCACTAATTTAGTTGTCTAATCATCTCGCAACTCATTTAATCTCTCAATTGTTCTTCTTTACTGGTTCTTTTCTTTACTGGACTCTAAATTGAGAATGGATACATGTCCACATGTCTGGTTCGGTTTCGATATGCTTACTCGAAGCTAAGTTTCCAGAAGGAAAGACCCTTATTCATTCTGCAGGAAATTGGCTGACTACTCCATATCTCATGGTTCCACAACTACCATCAATTCTCTATACTACTACCTTCTTATTATGTTATCTTTATACCCGAATGCACTGAATTTCCTTATTACTTCTCGCATTCCTCTTACCATTTGCATATCATATTTCTTTGCTCTACGTCTTGCTACTAAGGCTAGCAATGATTCATTCTTCTGATTATTTTCTAGATTTATACTCTATGTTCTTTCTGTAAATCTGTGGTGTAGACTCTTACTAGGTTTGCAAGTCTCGTGCTGACTTGCCTTAATCTTTGGCTATACTTCATCTTCTTCTTCTTCATATCCTCGAAAATTTCCTTACTCTTTTCTTGGGTGATATGCCTTTTGAAGTCTTTTTATCTCTTAAGATGAGCTATCATTAAGCTCATTTCAGTCATTTATTTCTCATGTAAGGTAAGTATAAGCTCAATTTCATCAGGACATTTTTGTTGGTTGGCATTGCGGAGGGGTAAGGACTTGGTAGATCGGGCATTATCTAGTAAATTTCCTTGGTTTTGGGTATCTAATCATTTTCTTGACATTATTCCTCTTATTTACCCAGGGACCTAGGTTTGGGGAACCTGGACTCTACATTTTTATGGTATCTCACATCTATTAAAAGCCTCCATAACTAATCTTGATTTCTTAATTCTTCTGCCTTATGATTATTCTTAGTTATTTGGGGAACTCGCTATCTATACGAAGTGTTCGAGAGTTATTAGTTCAACTGGAAGAATTTCTGAGAATGAAATGAATCTTACTTGGAAAGGAATGACTTTATTTAGGTCTACTTGGTACTGTGTTTGTATTCGGATTTACTATGCTTTTCTTCACTATCCCAAGTTCTGGTGTTTTCCTTCCTATCTCATTCTATTCCCTCTATCTCTTTACTGCCTCTGGTTACTTAGATTGCATGTCCCTTATTTTTTCTTTCTTTACTTTCCTTTCTAGCTTTCTCTTTCTACTTTCCTGAGTGGGTATCTTTTGAACTTTACTATTTCTCATTATCTCTTTATTTTTTTCATCTCCAGATGGTTAACTAACTATGCATACTTCCTTACTTCTTATAGCTCTTTCTTTCCACTCTCTGGGTAGCTTTTCTTAGAATCTTACCGTTTGGGTTCATAGTTTGTTTGTACCTCTGATAATAGGTTAGAATAATTTCAAGAAAATTTCTTATCTTGGATATAGAGTATAATTGTTCTCATAAGGGATGTTATTCGATTAGTCTAGGAAGGTTTATTAACCTGTCTATAGAACTTTGAGGACGTACTCAAGGATCAGATACTAGAGAGGTAGGGCCCTGTATATGAGTATCCCGGACATACTACGTATACCAGTTCCCAACACTCTGCTCATTGCAGTCACTGACTTCTCTAGACCATGCTCTGATACCATCTTTATAACATCCCCGATCTGGGAAATGCTACCAGTAGGGAATAGGCCGTACTATTCCCCTGAGCTTCTGTCTTTATGACTATACATTACACTATTACTCATTTCTCAATCAAAATATTAAGTATGGAACCAATGCCCAAAACTCATCAACATGAAATACAAACTCAATGATCATGACTGTAAATTTAATAACATTTATTTACAATGATTATCACATTACTTGAGACTAATACATGACTTCTGACTGACTCTTACTGAACTCTTACTCTCTCACTGTCTTGAACTGGTGGACTCTATACCCTAGTGACTGCATCAGTATCTGTCCTCCCGAGCTCGTAATTTAGGAATACCTATAAAATAGGAAAACTGAGAGTGGAGGTTAGATCGTCGTATGATCTAAGTGAATAGACTATAAAAACAACTGAATTACCGATATATAATCATTTGGTTCTAAAACCAAAGTTTCATAAATAAATTATATGAAAACTCTTTTTCTGAAGACTTTACTTTGAAAACTCTGTTATAAATCTTATCTTTCTGATTTTTTTTTCGAAAGTCTGGTTTCTTGAAAACTATTCCTGATCTTTGATTTTCAGAAAACTGTTTACTGAAAATCTGATAACTGTAAACTGCTCTATATTTGAAAACCTTGACGTCTAAGGGCGTCACGTATCACCGTCCCCCCATACGCCTAACTGGAGCCAGCAGTGAAAATCCATGACTTTTGGGTGTTATATATCGCAGTCCCCCAATGCATGCCACTACTGTCCCTGAAACTGGTGGTCTTAGAGCGTTATGTATCGCCGTCCCCCAAGTCACAATCTAGAACTGGGGGTGCGGATCTATGCTATCCTCCAAGCTCTGAAACTAGGGTCTAGGGGCATTACGTATCGCTGTTCCCCTAACCCTGAACTAGGATCTGGCGGCGTTACGTATCGCCGTCCCCCTAGTCCTCTACATATGCACATGTTCTCTATCAGTCAATTCCAGGCTACCTCAAGTTACATACTAGGGTTTTTCCCTTATGCCCCGAAAACCATAAAATCATGCTTTGAAAATGTTTTTGTCTCAATCATAACGTAAATCATAAACTATCATGTAATAACTATAGTAAAATCATCTAACGCCCTAAATGCGTGAAAAAAGTCTGATAAGAAAATACGAAATGAAAATCTATTAAAAGAGAAAATGTCCACTCACTATTAGGAAGTCTGACTGGTATTAAGTCTGACTAGTATTACTCGCTTATAGAGAAATCTCATATTCCTACGATGATCTTCAACAAAAAACTAGGTTAGGAATGGACTAATAAATACAATTCGAAAACAAGCTAAAATCTGTTTATTTTAGTAGGCGTTATCACTATGAGGGTATCGTACTCTTAACATGATGTAATATGTACGTACAAGTTGATACAAGACTATAGAGTAGCCTTTAGAAACAAGACTTATAGGGTAACTGGAATGGTTTAAAACTAATTTGGGTAATTTTTAATGTTCGCGTCGTGATGCAGGCCAGGGCGTGTCGCTACGCACATCGTCCAGAGAGGTGCCCAAAATTTTACCTTGCGCGTCGCGACGCATGCAATCCAGAAATCGATCTTCGCCAATTACCCATAACGCATCGCGACGCAAGGCCAAAATTTAGGCCACAACTTTTTCTTCTTATACTCACTTTAGACCAACACATCTCTCAAACATCCCACACAAATAAAAATCAACAATAAGCATCCAAAAAATCCTCAATAATAATTTATATCCAAAATTTAAAAATTGGGGGTTTTCCCATAATCATTAATTTCCTATCACTACAACCATACAAACATCAACTGTTTTGACTCAATAATACTCATCAATGCTTAAATCATCAAAACATCAATATCCAAAACTTGGGTTGAAGTTTCCTTACCTCCTCTTTGTTGAATTCCACCATTCATCAAATTATTCATTGGTGTCATGTTAATCCTTGCTTCATTTTCCCTCATTTTCTTCCTCTTTCTTCATCTTCATTTCCCTCATATAACACTCGCTCCGCGATGGAACAGTACTACAGTACAATAGTAGTAAAGAATATCGGTCGTTACACTTTTCCCACGTCATCGTAGCACCAGATTGGACCCTTCCATTTGAGGTGATGTGTGATGCTAGTGATTTTGTTGTAGGTGAAGTTTTGGGACAATGCAAAGCAAAAATTTTCCACATCAT
Source organism: Zanthoxylum bungeanum (assembly GCA_019454045.1). Classification (NCBI taxonomy): domain Eukaryota; kingdom Viridiplantae; phylum Streptophyta; class Magnoliopsida; order Sapindales; family Rutaceae; genus Zanthoxylum; species Zanthoxylum bungeanum. Next base: position 154,366 of record SKCR01037030.1, on the reverse strand, counting down.
TTACTACTTCAGCAGAACTCTGAATGAAGCTCAACTCAACTACACAATAATTGAAAATGAGTTGCTCGCAGTTGTGTTTGCTTTTGATAAATTTCGCTCCTATCAGCTGGGTCTCAAAGCGGTGGTCTACACAGATCATTCAACAATTAAATACCTAATCACGAAGAAAGATGTCAAACTTAGATTGATATGTTGGGTGCTTCTGCTGCAAGAATTTGACGTGGAGATCCGAGACAAGAAAGGGACAGAAAACCAAGTGGTAGATCATTTATCGAGGCTCGAGATTGGAGAAACATCTGGCAAAGAACTGACAATCAAAAAAAGTTTTCTAGATGAACAGTTATTTGCTATGAAACAACGAGATGTCCCTTGGTATGTTGACTATGTAAACTATATAGTATCGGGAAAATGGCCATTGGAATATACTCATCAGCAACGAAAGAAGTTCTTCTAAGAAATTAAGTATTATGTCTGGGATGAGCCATACCTGTTCAAACGTTATGCTGATCTATTACTGAGTCATTGTGTTTCACATTAGGAGGTCAATAGTGTCCTTCAGCATTGTCATTCATCACCATACGACGGACAATTCAATGGAAATAAAACTATAGCCAAAGTCCTACAATCAGCCTACTCTGTTTAAAGATGCTTACTTATTTGCTCTTCAATGTGACAAGTGCTAGAGAACGAGAAATATTTCGAGGAGAAATGAAGGACAGCTTCAAATCATTCTAGAAGTGGAGATATTTGATGTATGATGGATTGATTTTATGGGACCATTTGTTCCATCCTTCGGAAACCTGTACATACTAGTTGCAGTAGAGTACGTCTCCAAATGGGTTGAAGCAATAGCAATGCCATCAAATGATTCAAAAGTGGTCATCAAATGATTCAAAAGTGGTTATAAAATTCCTTAAAATGGATATTTTCACTCGTTTCAGAATACCTCAGGCAATTATCAGTGATGGTTTGCAACAAATACTTCAATGCACTCATATCCATAAATGGAGTCACTCATAAAGTTGCCACTACTTACCATCCACGGTCAAATGGACAGGTTGAAGTTTCAAACAGGGAGATCAAATGAATCTTGGACAGAACCGTTGGATCAACAAGGAATGAATGGTCTACAAAATTAGATGACGCACTATTGGCCTATCGAAAAGCTTACAAAACACCCATCGGTATGTCCCAATATCGAATGGTGTTTGGGAAAGCATGCCATCTGCCAGTGGATCTTGAACACAAAGCGTACTGGGTACTGAAGAAGTTAAATCTTGATCTACAAGCAACATGAGAGAAAAGGCTCCACCAACTCAACGAATTGGAGGAACTTCGCCAACAGCCAGCGTGTCAAGCACTACTAGGGAGAATCATTTGAGCGATAAAATAAAGTGTCACACTTACAGATCTAGCCTAACGTTCGGGTAGTCATGTCTAACTGACGACGATAAACTTAGTGCTAGCAGGGAGGCAACCCATGCAATTTGTGTATATATTGAGATTTGGTGTGTTTTATTTTGGTGTGTTTAATTTTTCTAGGTAAAGTCACAGACGGGATGGAAGAAGTTATTGCAAATCTTCACAAGCAATTTCCTTCTTCCCTGAAAACCCTCTGATGAAAGTTTACAAAGCTTACATTGAACAAATGAGACTACTAATTATCAAAGGTATTCCTAATGACATTTGTTAGATTATTGAAGCACGAGTCCGATTGGCAGGTGAGTCCTCTGACTGTTTTGTTTCATATATGCCTGATTTAGGAAGAAGCACCTATACTAAGAAAAGAAGAGTTAAAAGATTAGGTGTTTGCTATAAATATACACGCATGACATGTAATACTCGTGGTCGTTCTTTAGGAATGGTGTCTGATAACCGTGAAGATAAAATTAAATTCTTTAGGGATGGCTTGAGTAATGAGTCTTTGGATGATATTTGGCAGGTACTAGTGCTATTATTACTCACCCTTTTTTCAGATTCTATAAATTCACCTTCTCATGCACTCTTGAAGACATCAATATTTGAGAAAGAAATATTAAAAAAATGGAAGCAACTTCAAGAAGACGAGTTGTTAACATCTGTGTATTTTACGATGCTAATTTTGGTTCTAAACCTGAATTTGCTGCAGCAGTATAGGAATTGGGTAGAGTCATATCTGAAAGGAATATGCACTTAGTATATGGCGGTGGCAACCTTTGACTAATGAGGTACGTCTCAAGGGCTATGTAGGAAGGAGGTAGTCAAGTTCTTGAAATCATCCCAAAACCTTTGGCCAAGGCGAATCTTATAGAACCATCAAACGGAGAGGAGCTTATCGTAGCAGGTATGTCTGAACGACTGGTTGAAATGATTAATCGTGCTGATGCATTAATTTCTTTGCCAGGTGGCTTGAGCACAATGGAGGAAATTTTTACAGTGTTATCTTGGGTGAACCTAAGCATACACCACAAACCAATTTGACTGTTTAATATTGATGGATTTTATGATTTTCATTGTGTGTTTCTTGATGATTCCCGAAGAAATGGGTTTGTATAAAAACTTGTAAAAGATATCCTCTTTACTGCCAGATTTGCATATGATTTAATTGACCAACTTTTAGCCTTTGAACCACAAAATGACCCTATCATTTCCAAGATTAACTGGTCTGATAATTATTGTGGTAAGAAGCGTCGGATAAATCTGGATCTTAACCTTTAATTTTCTTTTTAGATGTAGAATTTCAGCTAACCAGATACTGTCTTCTAAACTATTCTTCTACTTTTTAGACATTGAGGACAATGTCTCAATTAGGTTTGGGGGAGAGGAATAGTTGATTAGTATATATTTTTATTTTTTTATTTTTTTGTTGTATTGTTTTTGCTTGTTTTTTAGTCAAAATTTTTCAAAACCTCAAAAATTAAAATAATAAAAAATAATAAAAAATATTTTGTTTTTTTTTTGTTTTTAACTTGACTATTAGGTTAAATTAGTGTAAGATAGATGTGTAAGGAGTTTTCACTCCTAAGACGTATCTCAACCTATTTCGTAACAAGTTAATTTTTGTTTATTTCCTTTTGAATTATTTAATTTGTTAATTCTCCATAAAATTGACTAAAATGGATCTTCATATGCTCAGTTGACAGGTATTATAAACATGCATGGTAACATACGGTCATGGGTTGTAAGTGAAAAGTTTGTAATATTCAATGCTCTAGTTTAATTGGAGGAAACATCTAAAAAAAAACGATGAAAAAAATTTAACATCTGAGATCCGAGTAATTAAGTCAAGGGGGTGTTTTAACACCTAGTGCCCTAAAGCCAACTAGTTTGGGAGTCACTAGCCCAAAGTTCGTTACATAGATTGAAGATGTTATATATATATATATATCTGAAATCCGAGTAATTAAGTTTGTAAGGGTATCTTAACACCTAATGCCCTAAAGCAAACTGGCTTGAGAGTCACTGGCGTAAATCTCGCTACATAGATTGAAGATATTATAAATATATTTTAAAAAAAAAAAGAAAAATTCTATGCTAAAAAAAAGTTTGAATTCTGATATAACTTTAGGGCAAAAATATTACTCTCTTTTCAACTATACTTATGAGAATATTGTGGGCACAATAATTTGATTAATACTTGTTGATTGTGTACATGGAGAATGGTAAAAATAATATGAGAATTTACTTATTTGGTAATTTAGAAAGAAAAAAAACAATTAATAACTTAGATAAGAAGTTTCACTTGTTTAGTCATTAACTTGTTTATTCTATTTTCTTTTGTCTTTTTTTGCATTTGTGTGCATTAGATTGACGTTTGTGGGTATCATTGTTGTAAGCCCTCACGAGACCACAACCATTAGGGACACCTAGGGGTTTAAAGGCTTGTTACATATGATAAATGCAACCGTGATCCCTACAAAAGTGACTTAGTTTAATTTTATTTTAAATTTGTTAGTGTATTTTATTTTATTATTTTGCACGAAGACTAGCAAAATATTAGGTTTAGGGGTGTGATAAGCGATAAATATATCAATATTTGTCGTCCATTTAACTTAATATTTTATACAGTTTCTTGAGTTTTGTGAATATTTTGATTTGTTTTGTGTATTTTATAGATAATAAGGTTTCCGGACTCAATGGAATCAATTCAAGGCCAAAACAGCAAAAAACAGACAAAAAGGGCAAAACTGGAATTTTGTTGTCGCGACCCGCAACCCTTCTGCATCGCGATTGCTAAAGTGCGCCGGACACGTGTCAACATCAGAGAAACTTGCTATCATACGCACTTACTAACATGTGCCGGCCACGTGTCAATATCAAATAAAATTTGCTATCATACGCCGGACACGTGTCATCATCACATGCTGTCGACACTCATTAACGACACGCGTCATTGCTTATTTTAGCATGACATCAGCATCATGATGCATATAACTGTTACCCGTCGTGACACCGAGCAAATAATTCAGCCAATAATTATGCCGACAGCCACGTGTCATCATTTCATGAAGTGCATACCACGAGTCACAAATCAACGGCGCGTTAAGACACACAATCTTCCACGCGTCGCCACGTATGAGACCAAAATTTACCTATAAATTGAGGCCGAAATCAGAATTCCAATTTATACATTCTTCTGAGGATTTCTTTAAGAATACTAAAAAGATTGTATCTTGTTTCTTTATTTAAAGCTTTCTGTATTTAATTTTTTTATTTTATACAATAGTTCTTTATTTATTTTACTTTTCAGTCTTTATTTTATTTTCCAGTAAGAGGAGATAACTCCCATCTGCTGGGGTGAAGGGTCAAGATTTTATTACTAATATTTAAATTAATCTCCCTTAATTATAATATATAAACTAATTTAAAATTTGACTTAATAGGATACCGCCTTATAGTCGGTTGGATTTAATTAAATTGATTTAAACCTTACTAAATTGGATACCGTCTTATGATCGGTTGTGATTAATCATAAATTTGACTTAATCAGGGTACCGCCTATATGGTCGGTTGCTAATGTCATGCAAAGTTAATATTATAATAAAAGAGATATCTAAATTAGAAGTAATAAACGTGGATCCTCTGACCCCCAATATTTTCTTTATTGCTTTATTTACCTTTTTAATTTCCAAGTTTTACTTTATGTCATTTACTTTATTTAAATTTTTACTAGTCTTATATATGTGTTGTAACTAAATATCATATCTGGGGTTGTGGTGAATTCCAATATCACCGGTTTATAAGGGGTTATTTTATGTTTTTTGTAATATAAAGGTTTATTTATTGAGCCATAAGCTTAATGCTTCTTGTTAATTGGTGATCGACGTAATCACATGCGTATAACGCAAGCGTACGTATCGTTCAAGTAGTATAAAAATATCGATCCCACGAGAAGTTAATTTCTACTATTGTTATTAATTATTGATACTATTTATTTACAGGTATCTAATTTAAAAGAGAAGAGATTGATTGCATAACTCTAAGTTATCATATTCTAAGCATGCTCAAAGCATCAATTTGAAAGAATCATGTTCAAAACATAAAAGCCCCAAATTTTAGGCTCAAGAACCCTAGAAATTTTCAAGCTTAAAATTGGCTCATGATACCATTGTTAGTGTTACTAGAACATGCCAAGGATCTAATAAGCATGAAAACATGTGATTAAAATCATTATAAGTTGCGGAATACATTTACAATGAACGGATTTGAGCTTTAAAAATTTGAGAAGAGAACTCAAGTTCCAAGCTTCAAGTGTTGATTCCAACTCTTGAAGATGTTTCCCTATAACCTTTGTTGATCTTTGAAGTGCTAGCTTCTTTGAGTTTGTAAGAAAATCAAAGTGAAGAGAGGGAGGAAGCTCACGCCCAAGCCTTGTGTGCTAGGGTTTGTTTTTGGTTCAAGTGTTACCAAAAGAGAGAGAGAGTTGGTTTTGGTAAAAACACATTTACCCTTTTCACCTAAACTAGGTGGTTGGGTAAATGGTTTCACCAAAACCATTACAAGGTGGTTGAGTGGTAGGTGGCTTGGCATAAATGCCAACTACCATATGTGATGTGAGCCCCATATTTGAATTCAAAATTCAAATGTCTCTACGAACATTTGCCGCGGCTCAGTTCCGTTTAATCCGATTAAATGAACTTTCATCGCTAAATAATTAAATCTAATTTAATTAAATAACGATGCCTCGCAAATATATTACGAACGTCGTTTACGAATTAATTCTAAATTAATTCGTTTGTTTGTATTAAAGTCCGAGTTTAATTTCGTAATGAAATCCAATTCATTTTAATATATCTGATATATTAATTTTAGCCCATTCAAATAAATTAAATAGAAAAATCAAATTTAACTATTAAATTTATTTTACCGATTAATTCCAAATTAATCGCGTTCTCTCTCTTTCGAACACATTTAATCCCAGATTAAATAAAGCCTCAATTAATCCCAGATTAATTTTCTCTCTCTAAATTAATCCCAGATTAATTCTAGTCGAGTCAACTGTCATCGGTGAATCTTTGGAAACCGACCCAAGAGATCTCTGGATATGTTGGCAGTAAATCCGGTTATCGGACTATCCGATAAAGTGAGTACCTCGTACCATGTGCTTACCGATTTACAAGGCATGGTTGGCTTCTAGCAAAGCATCATGCCTACCCAATTCTCCAGAAATATTCTTACTGGAATATATAATCTATGTCAGGCGTAGAATACGTAGTATAGTGTATTGCGATCCAGTATCAGATGTCACGTGCAAGGTTTGGGGCTGGAATAGTGTCTGCCCCGTACGAAACACATATCAGATATCAAGCAACTAGTCTCTTTGAATCGGATAATCATGACCTTGTCATATTATTCCGATGGTTGCAACACAATAGAGAACTAGTTATGAATCCCTGTGTGATCATCATCTCCATATGTCTGAAGTGATACTTCCGTCTTGACATCACATCCAATACACTACGATTCTCAATAAACCCAATAGAGACGTACACAGAACCTGTTAAAGCCCTGGACGACCAAAACCAAAGTTTACCGATTGTCGCAAGTACTAGCGATGCAAGTCTCAGGTTAAGACCAAATACATCTACCCTGAAGCGGACTCCCATAGACACATATACATACTACCAATGGGATTCCGCGGGGTCTATCAAAAGCGAAGCTGTTTTCCATACCATCGGTAAAACAAAGCCTTCTATCGCACTTGCATAAGTATTATATACTTAAACATATGAGAACTATGCCGTTATGCCCTCACAAAGCGCACAAGTGCAATACTAGTCTATTCCGCATTATCGATGTCCAGTCTCGATAATACTAAGACTAGGGATATTTAATGATTAAACCTTTATGGATTGATATTGTCTCATATCATCTCAATCCGGAACTAATCATATGGACTTTTACCATTTATATATCAAAGTAAATAAATTACGAAACGGTAAAAGGCAATTTCATTACTACATAGTTAATTTTGTATAAAAACACAATGTCTTTTACAAACAGTGACGTTATGGGTCATAATTGTCTAACAATCTCCCACTTGGCCTATAGCCAATCACTCAAGCATCTAACACCTGAACTATGTATATGTTTCTCAAACTTTTACTGTGAAATAGCTTTCGTCAGCGGATCTGTAATGTTGTCATCTGATGCGACCTTCTCGATCTTCACATCGCCACGATGTATGATCTCACGAATCAGATGGAAAAGTCAAAGAACTTGCTTGGATCGTTGATGAGACCGCGGTTCCTTAGCCTGTGCTATAGCCCCGTTATTGTCACAATACAATGGAACGGGCTCAGCTGCTAACGGGACTACTCCTAATCCAATTAGGAATTTACGGATCCAAACTGCCTCTTTAGCTGCTTCAGCTGCAGCGATATACTCCGCTTCAGTTGTTGAATCGGCAACAGTCTCTTGCTTGGAAGATTTCCAGCTTACTGCTCCGTTGTTCAAACAAAATATGTACCCGGATTGCGACTTAGAGTCGTCTTTATCGGTTTGGAAACTTGCATCGGTATACCCAGTTACCTCAAGTTCTCCATCTCCATAAACTAAGAAAGCATCCTTAGTTCGTCTAAGATACTTAAGGATGTTCTTAACCACCATCAAGTGATCATTACCTGGATCGGCCTGATAGCGACTACACATTCTCAGAGCATATGAGACATCAGGTCGCGTACATATCATGACATACATGATCGATCCGACTGTCGAGGCGAACGGTATCCGACTCATGTTGTTTCTCTCATCTTGAGTTTTAGGACACATGTTCTTAGATAGAGTGATGCCATGTGACACTGGTAACAGTCCCCTTTTGGACTGATCCATTTGAATCTTTTCAACACTTTGTCAATGTACGTGCTCTGGGAGAGTCCAAGCAGCTTTCTAGATCTATCCCGGTAGATCTTTATTCCTAGAATATAGGCTGCTTCTCACAGATCTTTCATGGAGAATTTTAATGAAAGCCATGCTTTCACCGATGTTAACATGAGAATGTCATTGCCCATAAGCAATACATCGTCAACATAAATGACAATAAAAGTCAATGCTCTCCCACTAACCTTCTTATATACACAAGGATCATCTTCGTTTTGAATGAAATCATATTCTTTTATGATCTCATCAAAACATTGGTTTCATGACCGCAATGCTTACTTTAGTCCATAAATGGACCGATTTAACTTACAAACCTTGTTTGCAAGTCTAGACACGATAAAACTGCCAGGCTGTTGCATATAAACATCCTCCAAAAGGTTTCAGTTAAGGAAAGCGGTTTTAACGTCCATCTGCCATATCTCGTAATCGAAATATGCAGCAATAGCAAGCATTATCCGAATGGATTTAATCATGGCAACAGGTGAGAAAGTCTCGTCATAATCGACACCATGTCGTTGACGATACCTCTTCGCTACAAGCCTAGCTTTGTACGTTTGTACGTTGCCATCCATGGCGGTCTTCTTCTTGAAGACCCATTTGCATCCAATAGGCTTTACGCCTTCTGGTGCATCAACCAGTGTCCAAACTTGGTTGGTGTACATGAAATCCATTTCGGACTTCATGGCCTCTTGCCATAAAGTGGAATCGATATCTTGTATCGCTTTCTCATACGTAGCTGGTTCGTTATCCTCAATGAGATTAATATCTACATGAGGTGAGATCAGAAACTCATACCTCTCAGGTTATTTCGTGATTCTCTCTAATTTAGGCGATCCTTGTGTAATAGAAGATTGTGGTAAAGTCTCATCCAGGATGGACTGTTCTTGTTCCGCTGATGATTCTATGCCAGAAATAGTATCACTCCGATTTTCATCGAGTTCTACTTTCCTCCCACTAACCACTGCATTTAGGAATTCCTTCTCATCGAAAACCGCATGTAGAGCAACAAATACTTTGTTCTCTCGTGGGTGATAGAAGTAATATTCTTTGGTTTCCCTAGGATATCCTACGAATAGGCATTTATCCGAGTTGGGCTCAAGTTTTTGTACATTCCAAACGTTTGACGTATCAGTGATAAGTGCATGAAAATGTACTTTGAAACATCACTTATCTAGGTTTATTGTTAAGTATTTAGTCATATAATTCATATTTTATCACATAGTTTCGATTGTATATTAATTTAGAAATATTATTATTTACATTAATTTAGTGGTTTTTATTTGTAGAAATATTTATTATTAAGCTTTTTGAAATCCTTAATTTTCCATTGCAATTTAATCTTTTCTTAAAATCAGTTATTGCTAAACGTTCTTGGTTTAAGTGAATCAGTTTCTTGTAACCATCTCTCTGTGGAATCGACACCCCAACTGTACTGCGATAACCGCGAGTCATATTTGGGCGTAATCAAAATTTGGCACCGTTGCCAGGGAGACGGTTTACAAGCAAAAGGACCATGTTTGCTTAGTCAATAACGAAGCGGTAACTTCGTTCTTTTTTTTTTTTATTATCAGCATTCTATTTTATTTTTTTATTTTTTTTAGCCTTTTACTTTAGTATTTATTTTATTTGTTTTATTTCTGTTTAGTTTAGTTAGATTTTAAGTTTTATTTTATTCCTTTATTTATTTGTTTACTTTTATTTTATTTCTCGTATTATTTGAACTTAGATTGCATGCCTAGACGTAGAGATAGATTTGGTAGGTTCGTTAGAATTGAGAAAGAAAATTCTGATTCAGAGAGTTTGTTTGACAATCTCTTTGCCACATCCTCGACATCTAGTGCACACACCATGAGTGATTACGAGAGACCACCTAGGAGGACTCTTGAAGAGTACCTCCACCCAACTCGCACAGCTACACCTTCGTGTATCATGTTTCCTCCAAATGCACCACCCGTAGATTTTAAACCTGGGGTGATACAGTATCTCTCAACCTTCCATGGTTTGGAGAACGAAAATCCCTATGTGCAAATTAGAGAATTTGAAGAGGTAGTAGCGACCTTCCATGACCGGTTTGGAACCACGGACACAATCAGACTTAAGTTTTTCCCTTTTTCCCTTAAGGACAAAGCTAAGAGTTGGTTGTACTCTTTAAGACCTCGGTCAATAGGATCGTGGGGCGAGATGACCCGGCATTCTTTGACAAATATTTCCCACACCACAAGACGGATGCCCTTGAAAAACAAATCTCCACCTTTTCCCAGAAAGACAGTGAGACCCTTTACCAAACATGGGAGAGGTATAAGGAGTTGTTAGCTAGTTGCCCTCACCATGGCTTTGAGAGTTGGCGGTTAGTTAGTTACTTTTATGATGGATTGACACCCAGGGAGCGACAATTCGTTGAGACGATGTGTAATGGTGAGTTTATCCGAAAGGACTCTGATGAGGCCCTTGAATACCTAGATGACCTAGCTAAGAAGTCTCATACCTGAACTGGACCTAATTCCATGGATAGCACTGACAGGACAAACCTTATTCCTCCTATTAGAAGCGTACACCACTTGAGAGAAGAGGACAGCCTTAAGGCAAAAGTTGAATTTTTAACCAGGCAAATGGGAACCTTACAAGCCAAGGACAGTAAGTCTATGCATACAGTAGCCCACTTAGAGCCTCAGGAAGTTTGTGATGTGTGTAACAGGACCGACCATTTGACACAAGAGTGCCCTACAACTAGAGAACCATATGTGAACTAATGTAATGCGTCCCAATCCAATGCATGGGGACGTATAGGAAACCCTACACACCGTACTCAGACACTTATAACCCTGGGTGGAGAACCATCCCAACTTCAGTTGGAAACAAGACTCTCATCAGTCGAGTCAGACACCACAACCTATGAGTTACAGTACCCCACCTCAGTATCAGACACCTACCATCCCTAGGAATTCCTTAGAGGACACCATGCAAGCCTTTGTGGAAACTCAAAGTAAGACCAATCAGAAGTTTGAATCCTTGATAGCTCAGCTAGCGGAAGACAATAAGGAGATTAAAAGCCAAATCTCTAAGTTGACTAACGTCTTGAGTGTAAATGAACAAGGAAAATTCCCTTCCCAAGCTCAACCTAACCCACAAGGGCAACACATGGCACAGGCTGATCAGAGAGGTGCAAATGTAAAAGATGTCAATGCCATAACTATTAGGAGTGGTAAGGAGGTAGGAGTAAAAGACACCCCAAACACAATAGATCCGACCAAGGATAGTAGTGTAGATACTCCTCAGAAAGACCCAGAACCATACCTCCCAGTTAGAGTACCATTTCCTCAAGCCCTTAGGCAAGCCACCAAAACTGTAGACCCAAACGGTGAGATCTTAGAACACCTTAGGCAAGTAAAGATAAACCTGCCCTTGTTACATGTGATCAAACAGGTTCCCACATACGCTAAGGCTTTAAAAGATCTATGTACCATGAAGAGAAAGCACCATGTAAAGAAAACTGCATTCTTAATAGAACAAGCTAGTGCAGTGATTGGAAAAAAGACCCCACCGAAATATAAAGACCCGGGATGTCCCAAAATCACTTGCCATATTGGTACATGCGAGTTTGGTCAGACATTACTAGACTTGGGCGCGAGTGTGAATCTCATGCCGTATTCCATATATACGCAGTTAGGTATTGGAGAGATCAAGCCTACTTGAGTAGTCTTGCAGTTAGCGGATCGTTCTGTTAGAACCCCACGAGGGGTAGTAGAGGATGTCTTACTCCAGATTGACAAATTCTATTATCCCATTGACTTCTTGATCTTAGACACCCAGTCCGTAGTTAAGACCGAATCCAAAATTCCTCTTATCTTGGGTAGACCTTTCCTTGCTACAGCAAATGCTCTTATCAATTGTAGGAACGGTCTCATGAAATTGTCATTCGGAAACATGACACTAGAAGTGAACATTTTTCACATCGGGAAACAGCCACAAGATGACGATGAATGTCATCAGACATTCCTCATAGATACAATTGTGCTAGAATTGGCACCCACTCTACATGAGTCTGACCCTCCCGATCATCTCCTTCCGGATTCGACCCTTTTAGACACTCTTGAAATAACCAATCCTCCGGACTTTGCTACAGGTTACTCTGTTTGGCAATAACATAGACCAACAGTATGGCAGCCGCAGTTTGAGGCTTTGCCAGAGCAAAGGGATAGACCAAAACCTTCTTCGGTCGAAACACCAAAAATTGAATTAAAGCCCTTACTAGAAGGACTTCAACATGCGTTCCTTGGATCAGGGGATACTGTCCCTGTTATCATTTCCTCAGAGCTTAGTGCATCACTGAGTAAGAGATTGTTTGAGATGTTGAGTGAGCATAAATCCGCACTTGGCTGGACCATAGGAGACATCAAAGGTATTAGTCCCTTGATTTATTCCCATAAAATTCATCTAGAGGATGGAGCCACCCCTCGAAGAGATCCTCAACGTAGACTTAACCCCACTATGAAAGAAGTAGTGCGAAATGAAGTGATAAAGTTACTAGATGCGAGTATTATATACCCAATTGCTAATAGTAAATGGGTTAGTCATACGCAGGTTGTTCATAAAAAGTCAGGAGTCACTGTAGTGAAGAAAGAGGCGGGAGAACTAGTTCCTACCAAGGTAGTCACAGGTTGGCGTATGTGTATCGATTACCGAAAGTTGAATGCTGCCACCCGAAAAGAAAACTTCCCACTTCCCTTTATCGATCAGATTCTCGAGCGGGTCGCTGGTCACCCATTTTACTATTTCCTGGATGGATATTCAGGATATTACCAAATTGAGATCTCCTTGGAAGATCAAGAGAAAACCACGTTCACCTGCCCTTTCGGAACTTATGCTTTTCGCCGCATGCCATTTGGTTTATGCAATGCACCCGCCACTTTTCAAAGATGCATGTTGAGCATTTTTAGTGATATGATTGAAAAGTGTATGGAGGTGTTTATGGATGATTTAACAGTGTTTGGCGACTCCTTTGATACCTGCTTGCTTAACCTGAAAGAAGTATTAAGTCGATGTCAGGAAAAAGGCCTCGTTTTGAACTGGGAAAAGTGTCACTTTATGGTCTCTTCTGGAATCGTTCTAGGTCATATTATCTCATCCAAGGGCATTGAAGTCGATAAATCAAAGATCGAATTGATTGATATCCAAGCTTTCAACACCCAAAACTGTTAAAGATGTGCGATCATTTCTTGGGCATGCTGGTTTCTATAGGAGATTCATACAGAATTTCTCCTCTGTCTCTAGACCACTGTGTAACCTTCTCGCTAAAGATTCTTTCATTTGAATGGACAGAGGAGTGTGAAGGTGCCTTCAGGATGTTAATAACTAAACTCACATCTGCCCCAATCATGCAACCACCTGATTGGAATTTACCATTTGAAATCATGTGTGATGCTAGTGACTACGCAGTTGGGGCAGTTTTAGGACAAAGACAAGAAGGGAAACCTTTTGTCATATATTATGCTAACAGAACTCTAAACAGTGCTCAAATGAACTATTCCACAACTGAAAAAGAACTACTGGCAGTAGTCTTTGCCTTAGACAAATTTCGTGCATACCTAATTGGCTCCCCCATCACCATTTTCATCGACCATGCAGCCCTCAAGTACCTCCTTTCAAAGAAAGATGCTAAGGCCAGATTGATTAGGTGGATCCTGCTACTACAGGAATTCGACCTGACAATCAAGGATAAAAATGGTGTTGAAAATGTGGTAGCAGATCACTTGTCTCGCTTGGAGTTTAAAGACTCCGCTGAAGGCCCACCAATTCGCGATGACTTCCCTGATGAACATCTTTTCGCGGTCACACGAGCACCATGGTATGCACACATTGTCAACTTTTTAGTTTCTAGCGAGTGCCCGTCCACTTGGAATTCACAAGATAAGCGTAAATTCTTGGTCGAGGTACGTAATTTTTATTGGGATGACCCATACTTATTCAAATACTGCCCCGACCAAATATTGAGACGTTGCATCCCTGAAAATGAAGTTCTCAGTGTGTTAACCTTTTGTCATGCCAACGCTTGCGGAGGCCATTTTCTGTGAAGAAAACTGCTGCAAAAATTCTGTAGTGTGGTTTCTATTGGCCCACTCTATTTAAGGCACTAACGGATTCTGCCGCTCCTGTGAAAGATGTCAGAAATTAGGAGCTTTGTCCCGTCGTCGTATGATGCCCTTAACCCTATTCTTGTCATAGAAGTATTTGATGTTGGGGCATTGATTTTATGGGACCCTTTCCACCCTCATTTGGTTACCTCTACATTCTTCTCGCAATTGATTATGTGTCTAAATGGGTTGAGGCAGTAGCTTGCCAAACCAATGAGAATGCTACTGTACTTAAATTCTTAAAGGAACATGTATTGTCACATTTCGGTACCCCACGAGTCATCATCAGCGATCAAGGAACTCATTTTTGCAATCGATCTTTTGAAGCCTTGATGTGCAAGTATGGTGTGGTGCACAAGATCTCTACTGCCTATCACCCACAGGCAAATGGGCAAGCTGAATTAGCAAATAGAGAGATCAAACAGATATTAGAGAAAACGGTAAACCCCGACCGCAAGGATTGGTCTTTACGACTTCCGGATGCGCTTTGGGCATACCGTACTGCTTACAAGTCCCTTCTTGGAATGTCCCCCTATAGGCTTGTATTTGGAAAGGCTTGTCATTTACCTGTTGAGTTAGAACATAAAGCCTATTGGGCTATTAAAAATCTTAACTTTGATCTGAGTGTTGCAGGTACACAGCGGAAACTTCAGATAACGGAGCTCGAAGAACTCCGGAATGATGCCTATGACAATTCCCGCCACTACAAAGCCAAGATGAAAGCTGCCCATGACAGACAGATAATGAGGAAAACTTTTGAGCCTAACCAGAAGGTTCATCTTTATGATTTCAGACTCCATCTTCACCCAGGCAAGCTGCGATCCAGATGGACCGGACCCTTCATTGTAAAACGAGTTTTTCCCTATGGAGCTGTAGAAGTAGAAGACCCCAAGGACGACAGAGTATTTAAAGTAAATGGACAGAGGCTGAAACCGTTCCTGGACAATCTGATTCTCGCAGCAGAGGATACACCTCTTGCTGGACCCCACCTATGCGGATTGAGATTTCTTTTTCTCATTGTTGTACTTTATTTATTTATGTCTTTATTATTTCCTAACTATTTTTAATCTTTTGTCCTTTTTCTTTTTTTTGTTTGTCTTATTTCTTTTGCAGGATAATTCATTATTTCATCCAGGCTCCCCACATCTCTAATCAGGTGAACTCCTTCCTTGTATTTACCTTCTCGGTTGTTACATTGAGGACAATGTTTCATTAGGTTTGGGGTGGTGGTATCATCATGTGTTTCACCTGGATGGATATGTCTTATTCGTATTGTCTTTTCCGTTATTGTTTTTTTTTACTTATTTATATTCAAAAATAATAATAATAATAATAATAATAATAATAATAATAATAATAATAAAATAATAATAATAATAATAATAATAAATTAATTAAAATTTTTTTTGCTTGTTTGTTTTGTTTGCTTTTAGTCCATGATAGTTAAACATAGTTTCTATGATGATATTATTTGTGTTAGGATGAAGTCTTAGAAAACAATAAGTCCTTTAATGTACTTTTATCTGATGATTTGAGTAGTTTATCAACATTAGACTCGTAAGCACTTAATTATGGGTTCTTAGCAGTAGAAGCCTGAGTAGTTAGCAAGATGACTAGTTGAAGAAATTGTATGTCGATGAATGACCGTTTGCTTAGATATCTATCCTGATTTGCTTGTGATATGACGTAAGGTATGGTTGCAAATAAAAGAAAAAATCTCTGAAGAAAGAAAATGAACCACCTATAACCGATAAGCGTGAAGCTACCCATGGACGAGTATTAGGACCACCATTAGAAGAAATGCTACCTTAAAGGGTAGGTGTGTTGAAAGAAAAATTCAAAAGAAAAGGAAACAAGAGACAAGAAAGAAAAGAAAAAATCATACCATATTAAGCACAAATAAAAGCAACTACAGAGCTTAATTGAGATATCTAGGTTGGTTAGATCCATTGACCCCGATTTTTAAAACGAAATCATTGAGTTGGCTTACCTAGGAATAAAGCTGTGAACGAACCTTGCCACACACACACCTTAAGTCTAGCTTAGATGATCTATTCAAAGATTTAGATTTGAGTTGCGTTGAGTACTTTTAAGGTTCTATGGTTTCATTACTATGCATTCTTTGAGGACAAACTTATGTGAAACTATTGAGACTATTTAATTTTTATTTTTGCATCATTGTGTGTTTTGAATGACATTTGTGGGTGTCGTCGCTGTAAGCCCTCACGAGACAATAACTCGTCCACTAGAGACACCTAGGGGTTTAAAGGCTTGTTACATACGCTAAATGCAATCGTGATCCATACGAAAGTGGCTTCGATAGTTTTTATTTATTTAATTTTCATTTTATTTTACGCTTGAATTGCTATGGACTAGCAATAAGCTGGTTGGGGGTTGTGATTAGTGCATGAAAATGTACTTTGAAACATCACTTATCTAGGTTTATTGTTAAGTATTTAGTCATATAATTCATATTTTATCACATAGTTTCGATTGTTATATTAATTTAGAAATATTTATTATTTACATTAATTTAGTGGTTTTTATTTGTAAGAATATTAACATATGGATCATGGGATAATTGCAAGTGTTTGGGGATGCATAGGACGCATACAGGTGTCGAGAACGCGAAGAGCAGAAGTTGAACTAGCGCCGCAGCTCCATAGATTAGGGCCACGGCGCCCTTGAATGAAGCCTGGCGCCATAGCTCCAATTTCCCATACAAGATCCAGAGAGTTAGGCGCCATGGCGCCGAGAAGGTCACTGGCGCCGCAGTGCCATTTTTAGACATAAGGCTTGGCGCCGCGGCGCCCTCAGCACTCCACATAAAAGTCCCGAGATTTTGGCACCACGGCGCCCACTTAAGGAGCCGCGGCACTGCGGAAGGAATTTTCACGCGTTCAGGATTCATTTTTTAGGGTTTTCCTGAAATCCTAATGACACCATGACACTACTATAAATATAAGAGTTCGTCCAGAAAAAAGGTAGAGGCTAGTTACACAAATACAAAGAAGAAATCAGAGCCGTGCAGATTCCCGGGACCAGAACCAATGCTTCATCCAATGATTTCCCATTCTATCTCTGTTTTTTCTTCATCTAGCATGCGGAACTAATCTCCTAAGCAAAGCTAAGGGCGAACTCTTGTACCCAACTCTTGTATTCTTGTTATTTGATTCATGGATAATCTTATTTAATTAATATAATTGTTATTCTATTCATCTCTTTATTCTTTGATTATTTGAGAACTATATTTTATTAGTTTACATATAGATTCAGTCATGCTTTTTCTATGTGTTGTTGGTAAAATTGGTTTGATAGATTAATGTTGTTTTGCGGTATTGCCCGAGGGTATATTGTCGTCGTTAGATAGGTTGTAATGATAACCTTGTGAGTTGTGAACGTAGAGAAGATTGAATGACAATTACCTTAGAACTTAAACTGGTGTAGAATTGAATATATTCCAATTGTGAATTTGGGACGTGAAATCCTCAATTGCGTAATTAAATGAATCAATAACGGAATATAAGTAATAGGTACAAGAGGGGACCCTGATGCTTTGCTCTTTCTCATTATTGTTAAAATCCTTTAAGCTTTTTGAAATCCTTAATTTTCCATTGCAATTTAATCTTTTCTTAAAATCAGTTATTGCTAAACGTTCTTGGTTTAAGTGAATCGGTTTCTTTGTAACCATCTCTTTGTGGAATCGAAACCCCAACTGTACTGCGATAACCGCGAGTCATATTTGGGCGTAATCACCCAGCATCCCCAAATCTTCAAGAATGAGAAACCCGATTTCTTTCCTGTCCTTATCTCATATGGAGTCTGTTGTACAGACTTTGACGGAACCTTATTCAAAATAAGAATTGCACTGTTTAATGCATATCCACAGAAGGAAATAGGTAGCTTAGTGCGACTCATCATTGACCTTCCCATGTCCAACAAAGTTCGATTTCTCCGTTCGGACACACCGTTTAATTGCGGTGTTCTAGGAGGAGTCCACTGTGAAAGAATACATTATTCTTTCAAGTAATCTAGAAACTCATTGCTCAAGTATTCGCCACCACGGTCTGACCGTAATATCTTTTTACTTTTGCTGTCTGTTTTTCAATTTCGTGTCGAAACTCTTTGAATTTCTTAAAAATTTCCGACTTGTGTCTCATAAGATACACATAACCATAACGTGATGCATCATCCGTAAAGGTTACGAAGTATTCATATCCACCTCTAGCCTGGCTAGACATGGGCCCACATACGTCACTATGAACGATGGCTAACAGTTCGGTGGCGCGTTCACCCTTACTGCTAAAAGGTGATTTAGGCATTTTGCATAATAAGCAAGATTCACAGACGTCATATGAATTTGGATAAAATCCATCCAAGTATCCACTCTTCGAAAGTGTGGATATGCGAGTCTTGTTTATATGTCCTAGACGACAGTGCCACATATAAGTTTCATCTTTGTTACTCGTTTTGAGAATTTTGTTTGTTATATTATATGTTTGAGATTGATTTATATTCAAAATATAAAGACCATTATTTGCAACAGCAGTGTAAATTTCTACATCATTTTTATAAGCAAAACACCCAGTGTTCCTGAATACAAAAGTATACCCACATTGGGTTAACATGGATACAGAAATAATATTCCTAGTCAAACTAGGTACATAATAACAGTCTATAAGTTCAAGTACATGCCCTGAGGGCAGTTTTAAAACAAAAGTGCCAACGGCCAAAACGGCGACTAGTGCCACATTTCCAATGCGTAGATCAATCTCCCCCGAGGTCAGTCTCCTGCTAATCCGCAGATCCTGCACATCAGTACATATGTGAGTACCACAACCAGAATCAAAAATCCAAATTTTAAAACTAGAAGTAGTCATGTTTATTTCAATAATAAACATACATGAAGTCGGTGCCTTGCCCACTTTAATCTCCTTCTAGAGCGCCTTGTACTCGCGGCAGTCACGCTTCCAGTGACCCCGCTTGCCGCACTGGAGGCAAACATCCTGAGATTTGTCCTTAGGCTTCCCAGAAGCCTTTGATGATTTGGCCTTGCCCTTTCTATTATGCTTCTTCTTTTTCACACCTCAAGTCGCCTTGGGCCTAGCCCTTGGTGTATGAGATGTCGAAGCAAAGTGCGCATCGCGCTTGTTGCCCTTAAGAAGCTCCTTCTCAGCTTCCTTGAGAGTAGATAATAACTCTCCAAGAGTATCATCAGTGTTCATCAAATTATAGTTTATGATGAACTGTCTCCAGGTATCGGGGAGAGATTGCAAGACCAAGTCTATAGTAATCTCAGCCTCTAAGACTATCCCCATGGTAGCTAGCTCATCTATGTTAGCAATCATTTGTGCCACATGTGAATCAACAGACATGCCTACTGACATACGTGAACGGAAGAGCTTCTTAACTAACTCATATCTCTGCGACCTTTTGTTAGATCGGTGAAGATCTTGCAACCTTGCCAACATGTTATAGGGATCCAAGTCCCTGTTCTATCGACGGAAATGCTGAGTCATGGAAGCAAGCATAATAGACTGAGTAGTATCACAATCATCGCTGTGTGGTGTATAACAGCCTCTCGGATCTAAGGACTATCCTTAGATTCATTTCCCAATCGACAAAGTTCGTGCCCTTAAAGACATTTTCGCCCATGATAATGTCTCGGACATTTCCCTTTCCTGTCATATTGACTACGATAGTCCAACTATCTAGTCAATGATATTTGGGTACAGTCTAACTGTTACAAGAAAAATAACATTGTATTCGTCCAACTAATAATATAATTTTGACGAAATAATTTGAAAGCGCGTAAAGCTAAGTATCTGAATGAAATTGCAAATTCAATACTAGCCTCCCACTATTTTTCGGCGAGCCTCTAACCCTCTGTCGAGTACTCGAGAAACCCAGTTTCCTAGTGGGCTAGGATCCCGTTAAATAACACACAATTTTGACTTTGGCCAACAAGTTGTATGATATTTAACTAGGTAGATCTCGAAGATAAATTGGATATCATCCAATTCCTAGATCCGGCAGGTGGACATCCAAGTCCGAAACATATATACAATATATATGCCAATATATTTTCCTAACCTTTTTTCCTCTGAATCAACTAAGCCTTGGCTTTGGCACAACAAGCTTAATGATTCCAGTTAAGCAGGACCCATTGACATGGAAAGTTTTGTAATCAATGTCGATGGACAAGAAGTGATCTTGACTTTGGCCAACAAATCACAACTTGGACAAGACACCGATATGGAACAAAACTCTCATGATTCAAACACATCCGCAATTGACAAAGGTCTTGACTTTGGCCAACAAACCAATGCCAACTTTGGATCTTGAGTAAGAATCACTCAACGGAAGGAAAAACGCTTAATATGTTTTTGAGGGTTTTTCTCGAAAATTGGCAACCAATTTATTATCTTTGATTAGGTCTCATCATACACCCTTAAGCATGCTTCTAAAACATCATAAGGCTCAAAAGTAAATTAATAACGATATGCGGATGGATATTTAAATAGATTGTTCCTAGAACAAATCGCTCTATTTCCTCTCCCCGGCTAGAACTATTCTAACTCCTACCCAATTACATAATACAATAAAGAAACCTCATTTACATTGAGGGGAATTGGTGAGAAGAGAAATACAAAGAATAAGGAGATAAAAGGCTGGACACGCAGGTCCAATTTAATAAATTCTAAATTTATTATAATTTCCAAAATTGCCCTTGCCTTCTCATATCCATCCGATATACATTATTCATACAACACATTTATGTATTCATACAAATTATATTATTCAATCAATCTAATCCAATTAATTAATCTTTGATTAATGACCATCCAATGTTCAAACAACGATTTGATTTGCTCAAGTCCAACTCGTTTAAGAATAAATACTTTTAAGTACGTATTCTTGAATTATATCGAACTATAACTTTAAATCTAATTTATTTGTATTCAATTCTAATTCCAAATTAAATATTTACACTTATATATTTGCCTTAAAGACTTGGATTCTAAATCCAATCATAATGAGTCTCAAAGGCCCAATAACATCCAATGTCATTTTAATGAAAGTCCAATGGGCTTTTAATTGATTTTTAAGGCATGGCTTTTGGCCATAATGGATCAAACCCAAAATGCCAAGGCCCAATAGGAATCACCCTATTGCCAACTAATAAATTTAGGCCCATTAGGCCCAATTATATTCTTTAAAGGGCCAAATGATACATTTGGACTTTATGCAATTGATTTTGGGCCCAATTGGATCCAATCCAAAAGTCCAAAACCAAACTTGGTCAAACCAAGCTCATTAAGCCCGAATACACACTTTTAGCCCAAATTATATTTAAAGTCTTATTAACATAATTATAATATTCCAAATATCACAATTATTTTAATTAAAGTGTATTAGCCATGATTAATTAATTAAACTCAATATTTCCAAAATACCAATTAACTTAATTAATCATGTTTAATCTAACAATTTATGCTCAACACAAATTGAAACCAAAATTCATCATTTCATGATCAACATGCTCTTTAAATTCAACATAAACATTATTGACTTTGATTCTAATCCAATCAAACTAACAATCAACATTTAAACATGCATTTAAACACATCATTTCATGTTACAAAAAAAAAAAAAAATAAACATGTAGTCCAAAACAGTAGGTATTAGGCCACACTAAGTTTTTTTTTTATTTTATTCAATCATTATATTTCAAATATAATCATGCATAACTCTAATTTATCATATTCTAAGCATGCTCAAATCATCAATTTGAAAGAATCATGTTCAAAACATAAAAGCCCTAAATTTTAGGCTCAAGAACCCTAGAAATTTTCATGCTTAAAATTGGCTCATGACACCATTGTTAGTGTTCCTAGAACATGCCAAGGATCTAATAAGCATGAAAACATGTGATTAAAATCATTATAAGTTGCGGAATATACTTACAATGAACGGATTTGAGCTTTAAAAATTTGAGAAGAGAACTCCAAGTTCCAAGCTTAAAGTGTTGATTCCAACTCTTGAAGATGTTTCCCTATCACCTTTGTTGATCTTTTAAGTGCTAGCTTCTTTGAGTTTGCAAGAAAATCAAAGTGAAGAGAGGGAGGAAGCTCACGCCCAAGCCTTGTGTGCTAGGGTTTGTTTTTGGTTCAAGTGTTACCAAAAGAGAGAGATAGTTGGTTTTGGTAAAAACACATTTACCCTTTCCACCTAAACTAGGTGGTTGGGTAAATGGTTTCACCAAAACCATTACAAGGTGGTTGAGTGGTAGGTGGCTTAGCATAAATGCCAACTACCACATGTGATGTGGGTCCCACATTTGAATTCAAAATTCAAATATCTATACGAACATTTACCGCGGCTCGGTTCCGTTTAATCCGATTAAATGAACTTTCGTCGCTAAATAATTAAATCTAATATAATTAAATAACGATGCCTCGCAAATATATTACGAACGTCGTTTATGAATTAATTCTAAATTAATTCTTTCATTCGTATTAAAGTCCGACTTTAATTTCGTAATGAAATCCAATTCATTTTAATATATCCGATATATTAATTTTAGCCCATTCAAATAAATTAAATAGAAAAATCAAATTTAACTATTAAATTTATTTTACCGATTAATTCCAAATTAATCGCGTTCTCTCTCTTTCGAACACATTTAATCCCAGATTAAATAAAGCATCAATTAATCCCAGATTAATTTTCTCTCTCTAAATTAATCCCAGATTAATTCTAGTCGAGTCAACTGTTATCGGTGAATCTATGGGAAACGACCCAAGAGATCTCTTGATATGTTGGCAGTAAATCTGGTTATCGGACTATCCGATAAAGTGAGTAACTCGTACCACGTGCTTATCGATTTACAAGGCATGGTTGGCTTCTAGC
Source organism: Zanthoxylum bungeanum (assembly GCA_019454045.1). NCBI lineage: Eukaryota > Viridiplantae > Streptophyta > Magnoliopsida > Sapindales > Rutaceae > Zanthoxylum > Zanthoxylum bungeanum. Next base: position 130,964 of record SKCR01037030.1, on the reverse strand, counting down.
AAAGCACCATGTCTACCCAATTCTCCAGAAATATTCTTACTGGAATATATAATCTATGTCAACCGTAGAATACATAGTATAGTGTATTGCGATCCAGTATTAGATGTCACGTGCAAGGCCTAGGGCTGGAATAGTGTCTGCCCCGTACGAAGCACATATCGGATATCAAGCAACTAGTCTCTTTGAATCGGATAATCATGACATTGTCATATTATCCCGATGGTTGCAACACAATAGAGAACTAGTTATGAATCCCTGCGTGATCATCATCTCCAAATGTCTGAAGTGATACTTCCATCTTGACATCACATCCAATACACTACGATTCTCAATAAACCCAATAGAGGCGTACACGGAACCTGTTAAAGCCCTGTACGACCAAAACCAAAGTTTACTGATTGTCGCAAGTACTAGCGATGCAAGTCTCAGGTTAAGACCAAATACATCTACCCTGAAGCGGACTCCCATAGACACATATAGATACTACAAATGAGATTCGGCGGGGTCTATCCAGAGCGAAACTGTTTTCCGTACCATCGGTAAAACACAACCTCCTATCGCACTTGCATAAGTATCATATACTTAAACATATGAGAACTAAGCCGTTATGCCCTCACAACACACACAAGTGCAATACTAGTCTATTCCGCATTATCGATGTCCAGTCTCGATAATACTACGACTAGGGATATTTAATGATTAAACCTTTATGGATTGATACGGTCTCATATCATCTCAATCCGGAACTAATCATATGGACTTTTACCATTTATATATCAAAGGAAATAAATTACGAAACGGTAAAAGACAATTTCATTACTACATAGTTAATTTTGTATAAAAAAACAATGTCTTTTACAAACAGTGACGCTATGGGTCATAATTGTCTAACAGTTTTGTGGAAGTTTGACAATTTTAAATTTTCATTTTCCATTTTTTTTTATTTTTTGATAATGACTTTAGTAATTACACAATTACATTGGATTATTCGTTAAATTCGATCTTGAAAACTTCAGAATTAAAAAATATTTAAAATTTCAATATTGTAGATCTTTGAGTCTTATTTAATTTGCAACTTGAATCAGCTCAATCGGATAACAAATGAATAGGTTATGGCCAAAATACCAAACATGTATAAAACTGGAATTTAGGACTTCACTTTGTGATGCTTACAGTAAATATTCGTTTTTGACTTTTTTTTTTCTCCGGATTTCATCGTTTTAGCCCCGAGTTGATTCCATTAAGTCCCAATATTATTTTTATCTGTAAAATAAACAAAAACACATCAAAACGTTTATAAAACTCGAGAAACTATACAAAATATTAGGTTTAATGAGTGGGAAATAGTGATATAATTACCACTCATCAACTGGCCATTAAAAAAATTGTATTGGTAAACTGAAAATAAACTTGGAAAAGGGATTTTAGGTTTAGCCTTAGGCTCAATAGCTCACGATCTCACCTTGGGGCAAATGACTTTTAGGTAGATTTTCTTACAGGATAGGAATATACCTGTCGGGCAGTGGTAGGTATAATTGGAGCTTAATCTTAATGAATTCAGGTAACTTGGTTAACATAAGAATATGATTGATTGAGTTATACTGGATGTTTGCATCTGACCATTAGAAGAGGCTTTTGCATAAATTCTTTTTCCAGGTTAATAAACCGATATATTGTACAAACGTGAGATAACCACTTCATCTTTAAAAGATATTGGAAGGATTCACAATCCTTAATAGTTTAATAATATTGAATTTTCCTTTCATTTACTTTTGTACTGTTTTATATACTTGTTTTAGTTTAAAATAACCATGCACGGTATTGCGATATTTCCGTTAGCCATGTGTAACTGGAAAAACCAACAACAATCAATAAGTCTACAACAGACAAATTGCACAACGATCAAATGAATGATCTTATTTAAGTGATATACTAAGAATCCACTTGTTGTTATATTGAACAGTAGTACCAAATGACACAAGTTCTTGAATTTACAACTAAGGTTTCTTATGATAAGTAAATAAATGAATATTCCCAAAGGACGAGGGGGGTCCGGAATAACCACTTAAATCCCTGCCCACTTAGGCTCTTATCGTCTTTTTTGACAGAATATCATTTAAACATTTTCTCAAAAGAATATCTTAGACATTCAAACTTAGTATTACACTTCAATTCACAATAAAATATGTGTAGATTTATATGTGTATTAATCAATCAAGCTTGGACGGAATTACGTGTGTAAAATTACACTTTTAATTCTCAACCAAGTATGCAATACAGAATTAAATTTCAACTTTATCACTATGTGTATGGTTGTGATAATTGAACGCCATGATATTAACTTAAATCTATACTACCAAGTTTATTGTAATACAGTATGTGATTTTACTAAGTTAATATTATGATAATATAAACTAATCTAAGTCTATTTAATTCCAGGATTAATTTCGTTAGTGTCACGTTCGTTTCATCGTTCGAACGAAACGTTCTAGTGAGTTCACATTCGTGTAGCTTTCGTAAACGCGTTCGAACGAAGTGTTCCAGAGAGTTCACGTTCATGTAGTGTTCGAGAATACGATCGAATGAAATATTCCAGAGAGTTGTCATTCATGTTGCGTTTGAATACACATTTGAATGTTCTTTCGCAGAAGACTCGCTTTCGAGTTGCGTTTGAAGACCCGTTCGAACAAGATTACGAAAAATCAAAATTTTCTTACGCGTTAGTCGAGCGTTCGAACGCCCTTGCATATTTTTCATGTACATAATATTTTTCCAGAAAATTGGCAATTAACACATACAAATTCTCATATAACAATACTTAAATTAATAAGTTCTTAAGATTGTGGTCGAAATTATGTCATTAAATGAAATTTTAACATGCTTCAAACAGATCTACCATCATGCCAATATTCAACCTTAAACCATAAACCTTAGAGAAATAAGAAAAACGTGGAAAAATGTTGAAGATAATGAAAGCAAATTCCAAGTTGAGATGCCTCTGTCATTAAGAACTTATTAGCTCTCACCTCAGTGCTCTACTGATGCTATATGGCTAATGTTCTCCCAGGATTCCTTGGATATTTTTTGTTGAAGGGACACTCATTTAACAAGATCTTGAACAAGGAGGAATAGTGGATACTATTGTAGGGGTTTTTAAGCGGAAATATCGGTAACGCAGCGGAATCGCGGAAAATCAAAATTTTCCGGTTTCAAAAATTTTTCTCGGATCAATTAAATGAACTTATTTATTTAATTATCCAATTATCAAATTCTGAAAAATTACACAAGAAATCAAATTTTTTGGTAATTACCAAATTGCCCCAAAACTTTGTAAGTTTATCATTTTAGTCCAAAAGTTGTCAAATACAATTTTGGATGATTCTAAATCATTTCTAAAATATTTTTCAACACATCTAATGTATCAAAATCAGATTTCACACAAATCCCCAAATATTAGTCTAATTGCCGAGAGCACCCAAATTTTTTAATTAATTACAATTTGGTCCCTTTTATTCAAAACAAGCCAAAATCAAATCCAATCAACCCAAAAATTTACATGCATCATATTCATATCATAATACATCACATATATGAACATCCCCAAATTTAGAGTGGGTTAAGAATCCTAATTTTACAATTTCATCAAATTGGCCAATTTCACCAAATTTACAAAATCCAACACTTTAATCCATTCAATACTTCACCAATCAAGCCTCACCACTTTGAAATAACTCTAGAATAATTCTAGGTCACCAAGGAGTTGTTACTAACTCTAGAATGGTAACTTTGATTTTCTAAAAATCAAAAGTAAAGCTTTGAAACAATTTCAAGCTTACTTACATGCTTCAATCTTTCATCAAAGTTCACAACCATATAAACACAAACTATAAGAGTAGAGATAACATCAAAGCATCACAGAATGAAGCTAAGCATATTAGAAACATTTTCTATGTTGCAGACTTTAAAGAAAAACTGACAAAAATAAGATTTTTCCAAGCTTTCTTCTTTAGCCTCCAAGCCTTTTCTCTCAACTTCTTTTATGTTTATTTGGTATCAAATGAAATTGTTCAACCCTAAAAATGAAACAAAACAATATATACTTCACAAAAATAGCCCTTGGCCGAAATTGGAAGCAAAATAATAAAAATATCTAGATATTTTTACTTTGTTTCATTTAAAGCTTTAATCAACTTGCATTTGCTTTTTTATCATTACACTTTAATGATTCCAAACAAGTCAACAATGGCAACTAAAGCATTTCCAAAAATATCACAAACTTAGGATATTTATATTTTTAATTAATTTAATTATTTAACAATTAAATAATTAAAAAATTATTTAACAATTAAATAATTAAAAAATTATTTAAATACAAATATTTTAAATATATGTATAATATTTACTTTAAATATCCAAATACATATATATTTATGATATATGTCAAATATCACAATTTGACATTTAATTAATGTGTATTTAACAAAATCTATCATTAAGTACAAATACACAATAATTAAGAAATGACTATTAGGTCCCTTCGCATGTATTTTTGTTTAACATTTAAACGACTTATAAATAATCAGTATTATTCATAAAAGTTGCCCTAGTGCTCTACGAGTATATTTCATTAGTGAGACTCTCTAGATTCAGGTATATCCGTCACAAAATCCAATTTCGTGACCATAATTTACCCACCCGTAAATTATGACGACCACGGATAAACTAGCTGAATCATACAGTTCGAGGTCATTGCATACGTATAATCCCTCCGTCACAGGTATCCGGATAATCCCAGAGATATAGATGTAAACGTCAAATCTCTATAGGTATTACCCCGTCGACTTTTCTATTAGCAATCTCTAAATAACATTCGGAACTTACTTCCGAAGTTTACTGTGGCCACAGATTTAACAGACTGCTAATTATATATGGACTACCTATGCTCTGAACACAGAACTGACGGATCCTATCTTGACACACACAAGATATCCTGAGGATCGATCCACACCCAACGAACAGGCGGAGGTCTGATCTAAATAGATCGGTGACGTGACTGCCATCTAAGTGTGGAGGATGTCTCATACATCCACAGTGGTATCTCAAGTCGAAGGACCACTATTATACTCAACCCGAGAATATTCTTATTGACGTTGGTGTACCATCCATTAAGAATCTTCGGTGAGTCATTCAGTGTTTATCTAACATAAACACCTACACGTCTATACGAGTCTCCCTAGACTTATGGTTCATTGGGGTAAACCATCGGACCAAGTCTCGATATACGACATGTACTGGTCTCAACGGATTTGACTAACCGACCCGTTTTAGTAAATCTTGACCAGGAACTATATTTACTAATATACATTTAGTAGTGACACTTTCCAATGTCAATTACAAACTAACTTTGTAACTGTGTACTGCATTATATATTATCGGGTCTTTGTCTAATATATACATATCACTAAACCACATTTAGTTTCAATCTAATAGTAATTAGATCGAATACGTATATAAAAACAAGGGGTGTAACCATTAAGTAAGTAATATTATGGAAAAAGTGGATGTTCGTATTCATGAATCAGACATAAATACAGTCCGGATTGGCGCTTTGAGTACCAACCCCAACAACTTTCTCTTGACTTAAAAAGACAATGACTCAAGATTTATGTGACTTTCTGCACTATGGACACTTGTGTTTTTTCTTGATATCCAATGATCTCAAAGGCCTCTTGATTTATAGGCAAGGGAATGGTGCCTTTAAGGGCACCCTTTGGTTTGGGGTGTAACCTTCCCAAACGTTATACCCATTCTCTTATGCCCTTTGAGGCCTAAAGTCTCATCCTATCAAATTAGTGGACATAACTGTACAAGTTTGTGTCTTTCCTATAAGGCATAACCCAAAGGACATGACTCTCCTACAAACATACTATATATTTAGAGAATTTACAACAATAAATACTTGGATAGATGAGTTTGATTTTTCACGTACGTCTAGGCTCATTCTGGACGAAACACGAGCCTAAAAAGCTATGCTTCCTACAAAAGAGTATCTTCAGACCCAGGATAGCCTAACACTGAAACCTTGGTTTTATAAAACCTCGCTCCTAACCTGTGCCCAAGCCTATCAAAAATGTCTCATAAGCCTGCGGGAGATTACCATTAAAAGAACAATCACTCATGTCTACCAGATTGATTTGGAAAATCACAGCTAACTCAGAGGTCATCATATTCTCTTCGCAGAGTTATTCTATTGACAATGTATTATTTACCAGACTACGCACTATGATTTTGCATACATACCTAAATATTGAAAACGCGAAAACAAAATCTAAAATATTTCCTTTACAGGTGTCACACCTCAAAGAAAATAAAGTTGACACTCTGATACCAAAAATGATGTCCCGACCTAAAACCGAGGTAAATGAATTTTGGGTAAATAAATAAAATTAAATTAATCCAAAGACTAGTCAAAACGATCAAACATACCAAATAGTTGGCAAAGAAAAAGAGATCGCATGCGAAGATGTGTCAATATTTGACAAATCCATATACACACCCTCATGCTCCTAAGCTCCAAAAATCAATCTAAAAGTTAAATTGATGGGTGAGAAAACCACGTGCTCAGTAGGGATTAATGCACACACCTTAATTTGTTTTACCAAAACCCAGATAGTTAGTAAAGTGTGTATATATATATATATATACACATGTATGCCCAGTGAAAATAAATATCGATGATGCGAAGGTTAAAAGAACATTTATAATTTATACATAAGAACAAATATAATTAAAATATGCATCATCAATACCAATAAGTCGTCTTGCAGAAAGAAGCCATGTGAATAGAATACCACATGGGGCCACGTAAGCATATGCCACAACGAGACCACATAACAAATGGCACAATGAGGCAATATAACAACATGATCATATATGTCACGACGTGACTCTTCATGATCAAATGTCACAATAGGGCAATAATAAATACATTCTGCGCAAGTTTGGGACTCTCACCCAGAGACCATCATCACCGTCCAAATAGCGTCACTCAGAGCCGCATACGGGACAACCGGAGTCAATAAAGTAAGCCAAAATGGGACTCCACATAAGCAAATCCCGCAATGGGATCTATTCGTCATTTTCTCTAACAACAACAAGAAGAAGTCTATTATACTTATCTTCTTCTCATTTTCTCTAACAACAACAACAAGAAGCTCATGCACGCTACATGCACAAACGCAAAACACAATAGCCCTGTTCGACTATAAATTGGAAGAACCATTTTGCCCTAATTTTATATTCAATCTCCAGTACATCTCTCGATCGAGGTTTTATTTTTTTTTCCTCCCCTCTCTCTCTCTCTCTCTCATATTTACTACTTTATTCTATTTGGTTGTTTAATTTACACTTAACTGTTTTTATTAATCATTTTTTATTTGTTAATGCTTATATAGTAATGTTTGACTGTAGTAACCCAAAAATTATCATTTGTTAATGTGTTTTAGCGGGGAAAAAAGATTATCACATGGATGCCCCAAAAAAGGAGGTTGGTAAAAAGGAGGCGGAGGACTGTTTAGGAAGAGTACCAAAACCATTGGTGAAACCCTTACTAATAATAATAATAATAATCATCATCATCATCATAAGTTTGGATTGTAATTAATGCATAACAAGTTAATTATTTATTAACTCGATCATATTGCAGCAACTAAGTGTGGGACTAAATACTTTTCATTTTCAGAAATCTAATGCCTTGGGGTTTGTTTTTCTTGTTAACAGGTTTCAGCGAAATCTTTTCACAAATAATTAAATAAATGTATAAATCAACGTCTAATGAATGGTGTTTTATGGGGTTCGCAATGGGACGGATCGGACAAAATTTGTAAATCTCGATCTCGTCCCTTCTATGAAATATGGATGATAATGTGTCTTGATCTCATCTTGTTATATTTTTTGGAACAAAAAGTAATCCAAATCTCATCATACATCCAGTTAAATCTTGTCTCATTCTGTTTGAGTTTAGAAATAATTGTTGGTAAAAACTTGTTTATTACTAAATCCTCTCTCCAATTAAATGGGAGAAAATTCCATTGGGACAGGACGAAGAAAATTATCATATATAGTTCTTTCTTCTTATTATTTCTAATTTGTTGGTAAAAACTTGTTTATAATGGGTCGGACTTTGGAAAACACTTCTATAATTCAAGTGTTGCATATTGATATTTTTAAAATTTTAAAAAAACATCTAGTTTCTTAAATTTTGAATTAATGCTATTGTATTTTATTAAGTCAGAATTTAAATAAATAAACTTAAAATTATATAGGGTTGTTCAAAGCCTAGCTCATTTGCCCACCCTATTTTATACTTATTAAATATAAATCAACTCATCTTAAATCCCAAAGGGTTGTAACTTGATGGCAAAAAAATTAGGCCTTGATTGTCAGGTCCCGATTTCGAGTGAATTGATGCATTTATTGTAAGAGCTTGGGGAAGACATTGGTTTTACCTGCGGAGTGGCATGAAGCTAAGTCGTTCTTCTCATTTTCCGGGACAAAGGGTTAATGAATAAAAAGCTAAGTTGTTCTTTTATCACCACCTCATATTATGGACTTGATACCATATATATGAGGATGTGCGCATATGGTCAATTCTTATCAGCAGTAGAAAACACATTAATTAAATCATCTAGCTTTGGTACCATAGCTGCGACAGCTTTAGCCATTGACCCAACACTTAAGCAAATATGATCAATTGTTTTATTTTTGGTTTTTTCTTCTTTTGGTCTTATTTGTTGAGATACTTGGAGCACTATTAAGGGTGGAAATGGGTTGGGTCGAGCCCGAGCTTTGATAAGCCTAGCCCGAGCCCGGTAATTTTTTTGGCCCGGGCCCGGAAAAAGCCCAGCCCGAGCGTCTACCGAGCGGCCCGATTTTTATTAATAAAAAAATTAATATATTTTTAATTTATTACATATATATATATATATATATAAAATTTATTATGAGGAGACGCTTCCAAACCACAACTTAGCAATTTTGCTTCCATCATATTTTCTAATGCAAATACCCGTTTTTTGAAACCACAATCTGCCCGCCATATAAATAATCTTGAATCTTAATTGAAAAATAAAAATAATAAAACGAATTTTAAATGAATCAATAAGCTTAAATTCGTATTCGATTCGTTTAATAAACGAATTGAATTGAATTGACCTATTTACTAACGAATCCATTTTTTCAAACCCGTATTCGCTTTAAAGCGAATCGAATCGAACGAATAAACGAATCCTGACCCAAATTGCCACCCCTAGATAAACCCGAACCCGAAAATTGAGTTTGTAAATCTGATCGGGTCGGGTCAGCGAAAAATGATTTATATATTTATTTATTATTTTTAGACATAAATATTAACTACTTTATCTCTCTAAACTTTTCATACATATAAAATTTCAAAATAAAAAGTAATAAACAACAGAAATAATAGTAAAAACTTTAAAGATAAATTTTATTTTAGAAAACTAATAAAAAATTATTTTTCGGGTCAGGTCGGGTTGCATAGTCAAACCCATGAACTGACCCGCAAAAATCGGGTTGGGTCGGGTCAACCCAAAATTTTATAAATTTTTTTAGGACCCAATCGGGTCAAGATTTGACCCGACCCTATGAACACCTCTACCGCCACATAGCATTTTGACTCAGTTTCAATAATAACTCAACCAATGCATTATCTTGGGATATTGTCCAGTAATTGACCGGCGTAATCACACACGTTTAACGCAAGCGCACGTATCGTTCAAGTAGTATAAAAAGATATCGATCCCACAAGAACTTATTACCTATTCTATTAATTTTATGAGGTCAAGTTATTACTAATATCTAACATGTTGTTTGATTATTTAGAAAGGATGATGATTCTAAATTTAAAACAAGTAAAAGAAATTGAGAGTAGATTAATGAGAATTAAAACTATCTAGGGTTGTGAATTCTTCCAATATTAATTATAAGATGAAGTAGTTAAATCATAGTTGGGTAAAATATTGATTTATTAATCTGGAACATTAAATTATGTAAAGCCTCTTCCGATGGTCATTTACAAATACCTAGTTTAATTCAATTGAATCATATGTCTATGTCAACCAAAATTACCTAGATTCATTAAGATTTAGTTCCAATTATGATTACCCCCGCCCAACAGGTATATTCCTATCCTGTAAGGAAATCTATTAAAGGTTTATCTATCCTTAATGAAGATCGTGGGTTGATGAGTCTAAGGTCTTTAAACTTAAAATCCCTATGTCTAGTTCATTTTAAGTTTTATCTAGTCAATTTTATTAATGGCCAGTTAATAAAAAGGCATTAAGATTATGACTCAACAAATAACTCTTTAAATTACCCAAACTATAATCTAACCCTTTTTAAAACCGGTGATATTAGATTTTATCACAACCCTAGATATTTAACTTAGTTACAACACGTAGCTAAAGTTGATAAAAACTTAAAAGACATAAAGTGAAATTGCTGAAAAGTAATTGTGGAATAATAAATTGTAATAAAATGAAATGAAATGCTAAGGCAAAAGGAATCAACTTATACTATTTACTATTTAGATATCTCCCAATAATATAATATATAATCTTGTGATATTTTAAACCAACCGTCCGGAATGGCGGTATCCTGATTAAGTCAAATTCAAATATACCAGCCATAAGGCGGAACAGAAATATAAATTTAAACCAACCGTCCAGTATGGTGATATCCTCATTAAGTCAGGTTAACGAGATTAAATTGAATAACCAACCGTCCGGAATGGCGGTATCCTTTATTATTCAGATTTTAAATAGTTTATATATATTATATTTTAAGGGAGATTAATCTAAATAGCAAAAGTAAAAGTATTACCTTATTACCTCAGCATGGGGAAGTTATTTTTATTCATGGATGAATAAAAATTACTATTTATAGAAGAGAATTACTACTACAAACGTAAATAAAACTGAATAAAAGAAACTAAAGAAGAGAGCTCTCAATTTATTAATAAGGATTTCAGAGAAATAAGGTACATTTGAAACTAAAAATTCAAAATCTATTTATATGCAAAAAAATCTAATTTATTATTATTATTTTTCTGATTTTTTTATTATTTTATTATTATTTTTTTTGGATCGTTGAATTTTCGACACGTGGCATGGTGGCTAACAAAGACGGCTCGTTGAATTTTTGACATGTGGCATGGTGGTGCAATTACCAAAATACCCTCGGTGTCGGGACGCCCAAAATTACCAAAATACCCTTTTTGCCAAATTTCACAGTTTTGCTCCAAATCACCTCCAGAATGTCCTGAAACTTTATTTCGGTGTCGGGATGCCCAAAATTACCAAAATACCCTTTGTATCGGGACACCCAAAATTACCAAAATACCATTTTGCCAAATTTCACAGTTTTGCTCCAAATCACCTCCAAAATATCCTGAAACTTTATTTATCTATAAAATAACACAAAACACATCAAAATATTCACAAAACTCAAGAAACTACACAAAATATTAAGTTAAATGAGTGGGAAATAGTGATAGTTTTACCACTCATCACACCCCCAAACCTAACATTTTGCTAGTCCTCGAGCAAAATAAAATAACATAATAAAATTTAACTAAGCCACTTTCGTATGGATCACGATTGCATTTAGCATATGTAACAAGCCTTTAAACCCCTAGGTGTCCCTAGTGGACGAGTTATAGTCTCGTGAGGGTTTACAGCAATGATACCCACAAACATTTTGTAAAAGTAAAAAGGTAGTGAAACTAATGCACACAAAAGCAAAAAGACAAGAGAAAAGAGAATAAAGAAGTTAGTGACTAATTAGGTGAAACTTCTACTCCAAGTTTAGTAGTTGTTTTGTTTCATTCTAAATTATTAAATAAGTAAATTCTCCGATTATATTTACCATTCTTCATATACTTAGCTAACAAAGTATTATACAACTCATTTTTGCCCACAACAGTCATAAGTGCAGTTGATAAGAGAGTAATATTTTTGTCCTAAAGTTCTATCAGATTTCACACCTTTTTGTAGTAATGGAATAAATTTTCTGATTTTTTTGATTTTTTTCTTTGATTTTTTTTTCTCTATTTTTTATTTATATACAATACCTTCCATCTATGTAGCGAGCTTTGGGTCGGTGGCTCCCAAACCAGATGGCTTTAGGGCACCAGGTGTTAAAACACCCATACGGACATAATTACCCAGACTTCAGATATATATATATATTATTTATTTATTTATTTATTTCATCATTTTGATCCATGTAGCGAGCTTTGGGCCAATGACTCCCAAACCAGTTGGTTTTAGGGCACTAGGTGTTAAAACACCCTTACAGACTTAATAACTCGGATCTCAGATGTAATTTTTTTTTTATTCCATCACTTTTTTTGAAATGCTTCTCCAATTAAACTATAGTACTGAATATTACAATCTTTTTCAATCTTAGCTCATGTCTGTACGTTACCATGTATGTTAATAATATCTGCCAACTAAGTATATGAAGATCCATTTTAGTCAGTTTTATGGAGAATTTACAAATTAAATAATTCAAAAGGAAATAAACAAAAATTAACTTGTTTCGAAAAATGTGTTTGAAATACGTCTCAGGAGTGAAAATTCCTTACACATATATTTCTTACCAATTCCATCTTTTTAGTCAACATAAAAATAAAAACATAAACAAAAAGAAATAACTACTACTGGTCATGGTGTGTGACTAACTGTCGAATGGACTTCCCGTTGTAGATTCCCCAGAGGGAGGGTGGAGCGAGGCTCTCTTAAATACCCAAGCCTCTTAGGCTCTTATCGCTTGGTGATAGGAATAAACAACGAGTCCTCCAAACTAGTCTATCACAACAAGCTACGGGTGAATGATTATCTAGGTGCCTTCACAGCTTTTCCTTATAAAGAGGTAGTAAGTGAAGGAATACACCAAACCATCACCTAGTTTTAAATATGCCTTTGTTTTTAAATTTTGTTTTTAATTTTTTTGTATTTTTCGAAATATTTTGGACTAAAAATAAAAACACAATAAAAACAAGATACTATTAACTATTCCTCACCCCCGAACCTCAATGAGACATTGTCCCCAATGTCTTAAACAGTAGAAGAAGAGTTTAGAACATAGTACCTGATTAGCTGAAATTCTACAGGAAAATTAAAGGTTAAGATCCAGATTTATCCGACGTCTCTTACCACGATCATCTTCGGACCATTTTATCTTTGAAAGGATATGATCAATTTGTGGCTCAAAAGCTAAGAGTTGGTCAATTAAATCTGGGGCAGTTCTAGCAGTAAAGAGAAGTTCTTTTAGAGGTTTTGTCACGAACCCATTTCTCCGGGCATCCTCCAGAAGTACACAAAGAAAATCATAATATCCATCAACGTTGTACAATCCAAGCGGTTTCTGTTGTATGTTCAAGTTTGCCCAAGATAGCACTATGAAAATTTCCTCCAATGTGCCCAAGCCTCCTAGCAAAGCAATAAAAGCATCAGCACGGTTAATCATTTCTACTAGTTGTTCAGACATACCTGGCACAATTAGTTCTTCTTCATTTGATGGTCCAATTAGATTTGCCTCTGCCAAAGGTTTTGGTATGATTCCCAAAACTGAACTGCCTCTATCATGTACAACCTTTGAAATGGTCCCCATAAGTCCAAGATTGCCCCCGCCATATACTAAGTGCATACACTAGTACCACAAAACACACAGATGTTTTCAACTCGTCTTCTTGAAGTGGCTTCCATTTTTTACTCTGGATGTCTTCAAAAGTGCAATGATGAATTGAATTTATAGAACCTGAAAAAGGTGAGCAATAATAACACTAGTACCTGCCAGATGACAATTATTAGTTAAACAGTAAAATAAATCATGATAGTCAAAAAGGTCTGGATCTTGTCGGAGAAAATAACAAAATAAATTACAATTATTAGGAAAAGACAAAGAGATATAATATGTACAAAAAAAAGTAACGGCTTGATTGACATCTATGCGTCAGGGACAAGCTTCCCATCCAATTTTCTTATAAATTGGCAAACAGAGTCTTTTTGAGTCAGATTCCCAAGACTTAACTGTTGTCTTTCTTTTTGAAATTGTGTGTGTAATTTGTGAATGGCTATATGAACATATCCACTGGAATGCGTCTCAAGAGTCGAAGATATGTCATCTAAAGACTCCTTACTCAAGCCATCCCTAATGAATTTAATTTTATCTTCACGATTATCAGACACCATTCCTAAAGAATGACAACGAGTATTACAATTCCAACGCGCACATTTGAAACAAACACCCATTTTCTTAGCTCTACGTTTCTTGGCATAGGTGCTTCTTCCAAAACCAGGCAAATTAGAAATACAAGAATTAGAATACTCACCTGCAAAATGCACTCGTGCTTCGATTACCCAACAAATATCAGTAGGAATACCTTTGATCATCAGTATTCTCATTCTTTCCATATGAGCTTTGTAAACTTTCATCAGATAATTTTGAGGGAGAGAAGGAAATTGCTTGTGAAGATTTGCGAGAACTTCTTCCATCCTGCAATGTCTTAACCTGCAAAAATTAAACACACAAAATAAAATCACACCAAATTGCAATATATACTAAAATTACATGGGTTGCCTCCCTGCAAGTGCTAAGTTTAAAGTCGTCAGCTAGACATGACTTCTCGAACGTTATGCTGAATCTGAAAGTGTGACACTTTCTTTTTGTCGCTCCAATGATTCTCCCCAATAATGCTTGACACTCTTGTTTTTAACCTTGAATGTTTTGTTGGAGTCGAGATCATGTATCTCAACGGCTCTGTCTGGTAAAACCTTGGTGATTAGGAATGGACCTGACCACCATGATTTTGGCTTCCATGGGAAGAATTTCACCCTTGATTTATGTAACAGTACCTTCTGCCCTGGTTCCAGTTGTATTTACACTAACTTCTCATCATGTCTTTTCCTGGCCTTTTCTTTGTACAATTTGGCATTCTCAAAAGGCTGAATGTGAAATTCCTCCAATTCATTGAGCTGGTGGAACTGTTTCTCTTCTGTTGTTTGTGGGGGAAGACTTGGCTTTTTTAGTGCACAAGAATCCTTATCTTCAGTCTCTACAGGCAATTGACATGCTTTAAGTTTGTTAGTGGAACTTTTTTTTGCATCAGAGTTCTGGATGGTACTGTGTATCACTTCAAGTCTGAAACATTCCTTCTTCTTTTCATCATCTGGAAATTCATGGCTTTGAAAACATTGAATGTTACTTCTTGGTCCTGTACCCTCATGGTTAGTTCTCCTTTCTGTACATCAATAATGGTCCGACCTGTAGCCAAGAATGGTCTCTCGAGAATGATCGGCACATCTGCGTCTTCCTCAATGTCAAGGACAATAAAATCTGCTGGAAAAATGAATTTATATACTTTGACTAGCACATTTTCAACTGCACCTCTTGGAAATACGAGCGTTCTATCAACAAGTTGCAGTGAGACTGAGGTAGGCATTGTTTCTCCAATTTGTAATTTCCTGTAAATAGAAAAAGGCATTAAATTAACACTTGCACCTAAATCACATAAAGCCTAGGCATAGATTCCATCCATTATCTGGGATAAGATATTTTAAGTAGGTTCATATATAATAATTATAGCAAAATGCTATTTTGTTCGATGGGTGACAGACATGTAGACCCGGCCACGGTTCCGGTTCGGAACCGGAACCGAACCGGAACCAAACCGAAATTAGACCGGTTCGGTTGGGGTTCCACCCCAACTCGAACCGGTCTGAACCGGAACCGAACGATTCCGGTTGGAACCGTCGGTCGGGTTCCTGTTGGAACCGTAGGGTTCCAACAGGAACCCTAATTCCCCCAACGGCTAGTAGCCGTTGGGGGATGCAGGGAGCCGTTTGGCTCCCTGCCAAACGGCTCCCTGCCAAAAAAAAAAATAAAAGAATTAAAAAAAATATTTTTATTATATAAAATAAAAATTACTAATGTACCCCTAATAACGGTAATAAAACGGTTATATTTAGGGGAATTATTGGTATCAAAAAAATTCTAAAATTCAATAAATATGATTCATTTTTCATAATTTCATCACACCAAATTCTCAACTCTCTCATTTTCTATAATTCTCTTATTCTCAATCTTACTTCAATACAATTCTCTTATAATCTTATATTCTTATTCTCAATCTCAATTTATTTAGTTGTTAATTTGTTATCATTCGCATCGCAATTATTCAATTTTCTTATTTTTCTTCATAATTTCTTTAAAAAAAATGGCAAGCTCATCCGAGAACATAATGTCAAATATGCCAACCCAAGAGAGCGGCCCTAGTGTCAGTGCACAATCACGGAGAAGAGAAGTTAAGGCTCGGTCCTCCGATATTTTCAAAATTCATTTTACTTTGGAACGCCTAGAAGATGATTCACAACGAGCAATTTGCAACTATTGTGGGGTTATCTATAAATTTTCTGGTGGATACGGTAATATGATCAAGCACATGGAGAAACATCATCCGGTTGAATTTGGCATTGATACGACGCAGACTCAAATGGCCAGGTACGCATCATCTAGTAGAGGTACGAGTAGTGTAGATTTATTTAAATATTTTGATGCAAAAATAGAGAAGAATTTGCGAAATTAACTTGTATGGCACGTCTTTCTTAAGCTTTGGTGAAAAACTTCATTTTACTAATTACGTGCATAATGCTTTAAACTCTGCTGCATGTAGAATGACTCGAAACACAACAAAACGTCATATTTTCAAATTATATAAAGATGGTAAAATTATTTTAAATGAAATATTTAAAGAGATGAAGGTCGTATTTCTATATGTTCTGATATTTGGAGTGACCATTGGCAAACACACTCATACATGGGTGTGACTTGTCATTGGATTGATGCATCATTTACCATGCAAAAACGACTTATTGCATTTAGAGTTTTTGATGACCAACATACTGCACATAATATTTATAGAATGATGAAGGTAATTTTTGATGAATATGGTTTAGGAGAAAAAATTTTAACAATTGGATTTGATAATGCATCTGCAAATACTGCATCCATCAATGATTTAAAAGAAATACGTCAACCAAATTTAGGGGGTCGATTTTTTTCATATTCGTTGTACATGTCATGTCCTAAACTTATGTGTGCAAGACGGTCTAAAATTATTATCTCCTTTCCTTGATCCAATTAAAATGGCACTTAATTGTATTTGGTCATATTCTCAAGTTAGGAGAGAATGGACCAAGTTTTGTAAAATAAATGGTATTAAACCGATTAAATTTTCTAGAGATGTTCCAACACGTTGGAATTCTACTTATTTTCTTTTATGTCAAGCATTTCAATACAAAGATGCATTATGTAGTTTTTTTTCTCAACATGTTCAAAATATCACACTTTATCCTAGTCAATGGGATATTTGTGAAATTTTTTTAGATATTTTAAGAGTATTTAATGATGCTACTTTAGTTTTTAGCGATGTTTATTATCCTACACACATTTATTTCTTCTTGAGAGTTTGAATATTGTTGGCACTCTCGATGAGCATGTTGACAGTGACGACCCTAATGATCTTGTTTTGCTCGAAGCCATTACTGTTATGAAGGTAAAATAGTTGCATTATTTTAGAGAAATTCCTTTACTTTATCTTATTGCTGCTGTTTTTGATCCTAGATTTAAATTAGAAGGTTTGAATGGTGGTTTACAAGCTTACTATGGTTATTTAGGAATATTAGATGACATTGATATTACGAGCATAATGACGAAATTAAGAAGTGATTTAATTATTTTATTTAATGATTATATTGTAAGATATAACTTAGGAACATTAGGTCAATCTAGTAGTAGCGAACGGTAATTCAAACAAGACTTAGCGCAGGGGATCGTTGGTTATTGCAACGAAATAAAAAATCTAGGGATACGACAACTAATAATCCTGAATTAGATAATTATTTATCTACAAATTTTGAGTTTTCTAATGAAAGTTTATGCAGTAAAAATTTTAAAATCCTTGAATGGTGGAACCGGCATCAAAATATATATCCTGTTTTATTTATTATTGCTAAAGAGATCTTGGCAGCACCTATTTCCACCGTTGCGGTTGAGCAAGCCTTCAGCTTGGGAGGTAATATATTGGAAGCTAGGCGATCTTCATTACATCCAAGCACTATAGAAGCAACAGCTTGTGTGGATGATTGGACTCGAGCTGATCTGAGACAACAAGAAGATGCCCCCGATGATTTTGAAGATTTGTTCGATAATGCTTCTGCAACAAGTGCAAGCGGAACCGGAGCCGAAGGATCAACTGATAATGATGATTGATAATTGTAAAATTATAATTTACAAAGGGGATATGTCTTAAACTTGTAATGGAACTACGTGAGCTTTGATTCCTCTCACCATTGGAGGATACGTAGGCAACTTAAATTTTTAAAAATTAAGCTCAAGCTCTTCAATGTAATAAATTTTTTTATTTATAAATTTAATCTCATTTTATTAATAAATTTTTTTTTATTTAAGCTTTGATTAATTGATTCCTCTCATTTTTTATTTTAATTAATTTTAAAAAATAAACGAAACCGGTTCGGTTCCGGTTCGGTTTTAGGTTCCGGTTCCACTTAAGTGTAGAACCGGAACCGAACCGGATTTAACCGGTTCGGTTCCGAACCGGAACCGAACCGCCGGCCGGGTCTGCAGACATGATCGAAATCATGTCCGAACAGATAAAGGCAGCAATTTTCTTTTGCGGACGGGCATGACTTCAGTCAAAGCTCAATATTGGATTCTCTAACTTGTTTATTTTTAGAAAACAAACAAGAAAATCAATCACACTCAGACAAGATTAATGTTTATGGTGTTCTTTATAAAGGAGTTAGAATTTGACAAAATTGATTTCCAAACCATTACAGAACATTACCCAGAGTTGCAGCAATATCATCCTTTATAAGCTTTTCCTGATCCACATCTAAATTTATCAACTTCAACTCTATTAGCCTACCATCATCCTGCCTGCAATACCAAACCCACAAACACTTAAACGTCTCATATTCATCCTTAGATTGGACTTCAATCATCTCCCATGTCTTTACTTCTTCCAAAACAAGTTGTAACTCATCCCTCGCCGCCTCAAGTTGCTTCAAGTTGCTAGTGTGCTTCACTAGAAGTTTCCGTTGATCCTTCACGTATTGCTTCAGGTAAGCAATTTCCACATGGGCAGCAACTTCGGCCAATAGTACTGAGTCATCTTCCTCCTTTTTTTCCCCATCTTGTTCTTCTGCAGCGGCATCTCCATCTTGTTCTTTTGCGGACTCATCTTCTTCTTGCGGAAATTGCAGCATCTCTGCTTCCAATTGTGCAGCAAATTCATCCAATTCATCATCTCTGCGTTCCCAATTTGCAGGAGAAATAATAGCATCTTGGGAAATAGAGTATCCATCTACAATATAAATCAAGTTGAATCTTAAACTGAAAAGGTGAATGGAATATTCAAGCATACTCCCCAGAAAAACTAAGAGAAGTTCGGACCGTCCATCCATTAGGTTGAATAAAGAAGCATAATTTTCCCATTAATTTCATGAACTGTAAAGTGTGGATTTATAATATAAGATAATACTTTACTTGTTCATTTCCTACATTTAAGTTTCACAACTAAAGATTACAAGATTGTTTAACAAATTTGCTCAAGAAAAATATCTCAAATGCTAACCACTCGCTTGTAACAAACACGTGTGATTTATTACAAACCTCGCGAGGGAAAAATATAGAGAACGATTAACGAATTTTTGTGGTTTTTTTTAAACGTTACAAAGTTATAAGCGTAATTATTATTATTTTTTATCGATGCCGCGAGGTATTCATGAGTAATTTTTTAGTGTAACGGAGGCATGAGTGACGTGATATCATCAACAAATTAGTAAATGACATGTATAATTTAATATACTTATTTTTTGTTATTTTTTAATATTTTAGCACGTGTGACAAAATATTATTGAATTGCTACACGGATGACGTAATAGCTCCGTTGTATTATAGATTTTATCGGTGTTCAGGTCTGCTTGGGATATAATAAGTCACTAGACACCAAATATTTTTTAATTATATTACAATAATTTTTTAACACTGTCTATATATTATTATTAAATTCACAGTATCAGTAATGATATTAATCCGTTAGATTAAATCAAAATTACAGATTAATTAGGATAAAAAATTAATGAAGTGTTTACTTGATGGAATGTGTAATGGGATGGAGGAAGGAGAATCAAATGAGTGTTTACTTACTAAAAACTAAAATAGGAATGTGAATGAAAATGTGAACCCCACCTAAAATAGGGAATGAGGAATGAGATTCTTATTCTCATTCTCATGACTCTCATTTCTTGAATTAATATTTTTACCTTTAAAAAATAACAAAATCACTTTTTAACCCCTTTTGCATATCAACAACTTATCAATCTCTGCGCCGCCATCATCATCCATCTCCTGCCATCTACATCCAACAAGCTATGCCGTCCACTCACAAAATAAGTTCTTCACTTTTACAGTTTTGATTTATCTTTTTAGAAGTCATCCATTGTTACTTGAATTAGTTTACCTAATGAGATTTGTAGGAGTTAGATTTATAATATACCATTTCGAGTTTATGTTTTCATGGTTTCAGGATTCTTTTTATTCATTGCTAGCTATTGTCTAAATATGAAAGAATATAGTCATGTTAGTTGTACAACAAGTGGTTTTGATGTTGCGAATGATTATGGTTGTGATGCTTTGTGTT
Organism: Zanthoxylum bungeanum; assembly: GCA_019454045.1. Taxonomy (NCBI): domain Eukaryota; kingdom Viridiplantae; phylum Streptophyta; class Magnoliopsida; order Sapindales; family Rutaceae; genus Zanthoxylum; species Zanthoxylum bungeanum. The sequence goes on along the minus strand of SKCR01037030.1, from coordinate 110,161 downwards.
CAATCTTTGCTTAATTTATGAATTGAGATTAGAAAGTCCAAAGGTAATATTGAGAGTTTATCAACAAATGAGCTATTTATATGGATTGGTTTATGAAAGTGAAGTGAAATATTAGTCACAATTAAGAATGGATCGACACACATTAAATCTAAGCTTCTTTGTGAGAAAGAGGGTTTGGTTGGCACTAAAATTTTATCTCCCGAGAAGATGCTTGCAATGTTTTTATATATTTTAGCGCATCATTTTAAGAATCGGGTGGTTGGTTTTAATTTTAAAATATATGGACGACCGGTTAGTAAATATTTTCATCCCTCAGGAGCCTCCATAATGACGAGCCAGTGCTTGTAGTCGCATCCCTCGAGCAAACTCGGTAATCGAGTCAGTTGATTCGAAATCGAGTCGATCGGAAGCGAAGAAGAAACTGGACGGAGAAGACGGTGATGGAAGGTGATTTAACAAGAAAAACAAAACATATTTTAGTAAACAACAAAAACTAGCGAGAATAAAAACAATGGGAGAAATGTGAAAAAAGAATTAGAGTTAATTAAATCAATTGAGCCATCAAATGAGTGGACTATTTGGAGAAAAAAATTAGCACAAGAGATGTGGAACCACTACAAAAAATAAGGTCTTTAGTATCGATATATATCGACGCTTAAAAAAATCAAAATTGACGCTAAAGATTATTAGCGTCGAATATTTTCGACGCTAAATTTGACACCGAACCGTGGACAAGAAAAATAATTAGCGTCGAAATATACTTTCAACACAAAAGTATAACAATTTGCGTCCATAATTTTTCGACGCTAAATGACGTTTTTGGCGATGAATATTTTCGACGCTATAAGATATAAAATATTAAAACATAAATATTATTTTATTACTTTTAGCGTCGAATAATTTGACGCTAAAAAGTATAAGAAATTTATTAATTAAGGTACTTTTGTTTCGAAACATTCAATTTTTTATTTTGAAAAATATTATTATAAAAAAAATAAATTTACTGAATAATAGTACAATTATTTTTATTCTAATAATTATTTTTGTTATTATAATTAAAATTTATTAAATAAAATAAACACATAGTCTATTAACAATCGCTGCTGCTGTGAATGTTTATACGAATGAAAATAAAATCATTGCTGCTGTGATGGAGGGGCGATCAAGCCCGATGCACTCCGACCGAGTGAGGTCTCTAGCATCTACGTGAAAGACCTCATGTTGGTCGAACTCCTACATCTTCCTTTGGTGGTCCTCCTCGACATATAGTAGCTTATCTTGAGTATTCTTCAGCTCTACTTTGGTATTTTCCAGCTCTTCTTGGGTATTTTACAACATGTTCTGGGTGTTGGCTAGCTATTCTCGAAAACACGGGTCAGTGGGAGAAGAAACAGTAGTGCGTCCAGATGATGTCGACTTCTTACGAGTGTCAAGTCCAACATTGTATGTTGTCTGGTTCTTGAAAACCAATTGCGATAACTCCTCATATTATAGAGGATTGAACTCTGTCTCCTGAGTTTGTCGCTGGACCTCCACTATTTCGTTTTGTTTTAAAAAAAATAAGTTAATGCTCAAATTTGAAAAGAAAAGTTTAAATTTAAAAATATATTAAATTTATTTTAAATACTTAAACTTATATAGCAACATTCAATTTCTTCATTGATCCATTTCTTCTTCTCATTGTAGTGCGTCACTTGGAAAAACTCTGAAAAATGACTATACCTCACATGTGCTGTTACGCTATAAAGCATAAACTGATTACTAGACATTAGTAAAATTAATGAAATGTTAAAAAATAGTTATGGTTATATTTACTTCAGAATGTTCAGCACGGTAATGGGAAAATGGCTTGGAGTCTCCATGATGTTTGAAACGCATGTGACTGCGATCCTCAGCATTTGCGTGACATTTACTTTACATTTAACAACATTGTAAGTAAAAAAAATGGGAGAATTATCAGTTTCGTATTATTTTAAAAATTACCTCGTGTTTCTCGCTCGACCAAAGGTCATACAAGAATGTACAGTCTTGTTTCTCTATATAATTAGACTTGTGCTGTGGAGCATCCAAAGCCCCATGTTCGTCGAATATCGGTTTCAAGACTTTTGTCCTAAAATCCTTGTAATTATTCCCCATGTAGTGGTCGAGATTCTTCAAAATATTTGGTTTGTTCAGGTCCACATCGAACCACTAGTGTAAGAATAGCAACAAATAGAAATTAAATATAAAATATTAATTAAAAGATAACAGAAAATAACAAAAACTCAATACTTCAAGTTTACTCACAAGTAGCGTCGAGAAGAGCTGGTTTATTTTCGTCTCTCAATGGATCTTTCTCCAAGAAACGTAGTTTTATAGAGCTTCAAACCGAGCAATAGCACCTATATTATTGGTAAATAATGAATATGTTGTCCAATCTGTCTTTCTCTATCATCTGATATCTCTATCCGGATAAGGCCATGGGCCTTAACGTGCTTCACCAACCACAGACCACGGGTGCGTTCTCGACACTTCGCTGTACTCGAGTCATTTGTGCTAGCAGAGTCCCAGGAGCAGCCTCTGTTCTTGCAAATGTATATGGAGTCGAAATAGCGCGATAATATTTTCGACGCTAAATGTACGAAGATATTTTAATTCCAAGCTAAAGGTTAAACTTTTAGCGTCAATATATATTTGGACGCTAAAGATAAATAGGTTGTCGGTGATGTTGTCAGAAACCTTTAGCATTAAAACTAATATCGACGCAAAAGGTACGACTTTATCGTCGATTTTCTAATTCGAAGCGAAAAGTGTAACCTTTGGCGTCGAATTGTAATTTCGACGCGAAAGGGTTGAACCTTTAATGTCGAAAAAAATATTGCGACACTAAAAGTTTAACCATTTACGATGAATTTTAAAATCGATGTTAAAAGATTTATTAGCGTCGAATTTTTTTTTTTGCTAAAGATCTATTTTCTTATAGTGAACACATGGCATGCAAAAGGATAATCATTTGTGTTAGTTGCTCAAGATGTCATATTATAGTTTTTTTGAGTTTATGATAGTTTTTTGTTGTATTGGAATTACCTTATGATTATATATTAATTTTTATATGTTTTTTTAATAATTATATTCAAATATATATAATGAGTTTCATTCCAACTCAAAAGGTCAGGGTAGGAACAAACATTACTGATGAGTGGTAAAACTATCACTATTTCTCACTCATTTAACTTAATATTTTGTGTAGTTTCTTGAGTTTTGTGAATATTTTGATGTGTTTTTGTGTTATTTTATAGATAAATAAAGTTTCAGGATATTCTGGAGGTGATTTGGAGCAAAACTGTGAAATTTGGCAAAAAGTATATTTTGGTAATTTTGGGCGTCCCGACACAAAGGGTATTTTGATAATTTTGGGCATCCCGACACTGAAATAAAGTTTCAGGACATTCTGGAGGTGATTTGGAGCAAAATTGTGAAATTTGGTAAAAAGGGTATTTTGGTAATTTTGGGCGTCCCGACACCGATGGTATTTTGGTAATTGCACCACCATGCCACATGTCAAAAATTCAACGAGTCGTCTTTGTTAGCCACCATGCCACGTGTCGAAAATTGAGCGATCCAAAAAAAATAATAAAAAAATAATAAAAAAATCAGAAAAATAATAATAAAAAATTGGATTTTTTTGCCTATAAATAGATTTTGAATTTTTAGTTTCAAATGTAACTTATTTCTCTGAAATCCTTATAAATAAATTGAGAGTTCTCTTTTTTAGTTTCTTTTATTCAGTTTTATTTACGTTTGTAGTAGTAATTCTCTTCTATAAATAGTAGTTTTTATTCATCCATGAAGGGGTAACTTCCTCATGCTGAGGTAATAAGGTAATATTTTTACTTTTGCTATTTAGATTAATCTCCCTTAAAATATAATATATATAAACTATTTAAAATCTGAATTAATAAAGGATACCGCCATTCCGGACGGTTGGTTATTCAATTTAATCTGGTTAACCTGACTTAATGAGGATACCGCCATACTGGACGGTTGGTTTAAATTTATATTTCTGTTCCGCCTTATGGCTGGTATATTTGAATTTGACTTAATTAGGATACCGCCATTCCGGATGGTTGGTTTAAAATATCACAAGATTATATATTATATTATTGGGAGATATCTAAATAGTAAATAGTAGAAGTTGATTCCTTTTGCCTTAGCATTTCATTCATTTTATTACAATTTATTATTCCACAATTACTTTTCAACAATTTCACTTTATGTCTTTTAAGTTTTTATCAACTTTAGTTATGTGTTGTAACTAAGTTAAATATCTAGGGTTGTGATAAAATCTAATATCACCGGTTTTAAAAAGGGTTAGATTATAGTTTGGGTAATTTAAAGAGTTATTTGTTGAGTCATAATCTTAATGTCTTTTTATTAACTGGCCATTAATAAAATTGACTAGATAAAACTTAAAATGAACTAGACATAGGGATTTTAAGTTTAAAGACCTTAGACTCATCAACCCACGATCTTCTTTAAGGATAGATAAACCTTTAATAGATTTCCTTACAGGATAGGAATATACCTGTTGGGCGGGGGTAATCATAAGTGGAACTAAATCTTAATGAATCTAGGTAATTTTGGTTGACATAGACATATGATTCAATTGAATTAAACTAGGTATTTGTAAATGACCATAGGAAGAGGCTTTACATAATTTAATGTTCCAGATTAATAAATCAATATTTTACCCAACTATGATTTAACTACTTCATCTTATAATTAATATTGGAAGAATTCACAACCCTAGATAGTTTTAATTCTCATTAATCTACTCTCAATTTCTTTTACTTGTTTTAAATTTAGAATCATCATCCTTTCTAAATAATCAAACAACATGTTAGATATTATTAATAACTTGACCTCATAAAATTAATAGAATAGGTAATAAGTCCTCGTGGGATCGATATCTTTTTATTCTACTTGAACGATACGTGCGCTTGCGTTAAACGTGTGTGATTACGCCGGTCAAGTTTTTGGCGCCGTTGTCGGGGACTTCTTTATCTTTTACTATTAGTTTAGGGGTTAGATACGTTACTTGTATCTAATTTTCTTTTTACTTATTGTTTTCGTTTTATTGTGTTTCAGGTTATCAAAATCTTAATGAGACGAACCAGAAGCTTTGAACTACGACCGCTTGACCCAGAAATTGAAAGAACCATCAGACAGTTGAGAAGGGAAAGACGACAAGGCCAAGAGAAGGGAAAGACGACAAGGCCAAGAAATAATTATTAACATGGAACCTGAACCTTTGCAGGTTGCACCACCAATTCCTAGTCGAGACAGAACCATTCCGGTGGTAGATGGCATCATTTCATGTATTGTACTTCCTCCTTTACCAGCAAATGTAGGTGACATTAAAACTTGCGTTCAGATGATTCAGCAATCAGTGCAGTTTGGGGGAAAAGCAACTGAAGATCCTAATACCCACATCAGCAACTTCCTAGAAGTTTGCGGCACTTTCAATTACAACCGAGAAGCTGAAGAAGCAATGAGACTGCGTGTTTTTCCATACTCCTTGAAAGACAAAGCTAAAGCTTGGCTACATTCACTTCCAGCAGGTTCCATCAGAACTTGGAACACTTTAGCCACCAAATTTCTTGCAAAGTACTTTCCACCAGCCAGAACTGGAAAACTGAGGAATGACATCACATCCTTTGTACAACAAGAATCAGAAACTCTCTACAAAGCTTGGGAAAGGTACAAAGATTTGCTCCGGAAATGTCCTCACCATGAGATTCCAAAATGGCTTCAAGTCCAAACATTCTATAATGGACTTTCTGGAATAATGAGAACCACAATTGATGCTGCTGCTGGAGGAGCATTAATGGCAAAAGGAGAAGATCAAGCTTGGGACCTAATCGAAGAAATGGCCAACAACAATTCCTTGTGGCCAACAGAAAGAAGCATGATTCAACGAATTGCTGGAATTTATGAGGTTGGAGCCAATACAGCAGTCAGTGGCAAATTGGATCAAATATGCAAATTCATGGAGAATCTCGGCATGCAAAACAACATTGGAACCACAAATTAATAATGAAAAGCCTCGTTTAATAATGAAATAATTTTGATTTGAACTATTAATTGTTTTTGGATGAAAATCAAATTTTATACCATTGAATTTATGTTCTAGCTATGCTACTGTATCAATATCAACAAATTAATAAAATATAGAACAAACTTACATCAAGAAGAGACATGTCCAATTTAAGTGTGTGAAGTTGCATAAGAAAACTGGAATGCTGGCACATGTTTGTCAGGATGTCTGTACTTAAATGGTCTCCAAAAGAAACCTCAACAAGATTCGGAACGTTTTTGAAACAAATAGGTACCAGTGGTCCTGAATATTCAAAGGATAAGAGATTTGGGGCATGAAGTTCAAGATCTTTCAAGCTGTCCATTAAAAAGGAAGAAGAAAGAGAGAGAATGTCTTCAGATTTATTATAAGAAAATATAAATCACGTTAAAAAAAAGTCATTGAATTTTGATCTCAATTTTATATGTGGATGCATTATGGTAACCAAATTTGAAGCTTTTAAAGTTGGGGGATAATGAGACAACTCAAACCCTAGTCTCTGTCGTGCTCTCCCTCAACTTTACTTTGATCTGTGGCCGCCGACCACAATCTTTGTTGTGGTCAGCGGCGCCACCTACTCTTTAGCCCGCTCATCACCCTCTCTTCTTTCCACATCTCTTTCTTTTTTTTTAAGTTGTATTTTTTCTTTTTTTTGCTTGTTTTCCTTTTTTCGTTTATCGTTTTTTTTTTGCCGTTCTTCTTTTGAAAATGGCTCACTCCCTTGCCACCATGGTGGCGGCAAGCCTTCCCCTCGCTCATTCTTCTTCTTCATGGTTCCCCCTGGTTTCTCCTTTTCTTTTATTTATTTATTTTTTTTAGGCAGCTCCTGGTTTTTATTGTTTCTTTTTTTTTTTCGCTTTTTGTTTTAAGAATCCACATTTATAGTGGTTGATGTCCAATATTTGTTTGGATTTATTTTCTGTTTTATGCAGGAATAATTCCTTTTCATTTTACGACGGTCATGAGATATTTTCAGTCTCCTAGATCTATAAATTATTTTGTATTAGATTAATTGTATATTGTTGGAGAAGTTTTATGTACTATATGTGTAGTTTCACTTCTATATAGGGATTTGTAGTCACCGACTTTGCACTTCGACTGAGGTGGGGAGACCAGACCGGTTTCATAATTCCTCCCGTTGTTAAGTAATTTTTAGGTGTGAATATATATCTCTATTTGTTACGGGAAACACATAGTATATGTATTAATTTATGTTGTTAGGTTTATCCTAATATATCTTAATTTTAGGATTTTCTTAAATTTTTTATTCGAACTTTTATGATTATATAATTATATCTTTATGATGTTTTTATATATGAATCAACATTCATTTTCAAAAAAAATTATATGTGGATGCTGATCGGGAACTAAAAACCTAAAATTTATATATTAACCTGTCTTGTCGATTTCGAACTCTTCTAATATTTTTTAATTTTTTTTTTATGTCGTGTTTTTTGTTTTTGGTTTTTTTTTTTTTAACTAGTATATGGTTAGGATTTAAATTCTCATCATATTATACATAACAGTGTTATTTAATATCCCATTAGTGATAATAATATGATATGTTATTTTAAATATCAAATATCAGAGAATAGTGGATGAATTCCATCAATTTTTTTTTAAAAAAATAATTATATAAATATTAATAATATTAAAAATTAAAAAGTATGAGGTTTTAAATACAAATATTAACCATGAATTTTTTTTGAATATAAATAAAAAACTAATATCGGATATAATTTCGATTTTTGCAAAATTTATGAGATATAGGACCAGTAAAAATAATTAATGAAACAAAATAATTCTTAAAACAAGTTTTCTTAGAATTCTACCCAATTACAAGTAAACCGAGTACTTAGCAAAATAATTCGTTTAAGCGTTTTTTAAGAGGCGGAGGTTTGCTTAATGATAGCCTCATAACCTATCACCGCTGTTGTCAAAGCCGCCATAAGCAGTCACTCGACGCCGTTTGACGGAAATCGTGAGTGCATTCAATTAATTATTATTATTTTATTTAATTTTCAAAATTGTTTTTGTGGATCGCAAAGTGAAGTATCTCTAATCATATAGGTTCAGTTTCTAAATTTTTGGTGTTGAATAACCCAATGATGTTCTTGTTTGGATTTTATATGTTTACACATATTATTGGGGATGTTTTTGTTGGAAATTTAGATACGGTGGGAGATTAAAATTTTTTAATTTTATATATAAATTTTCAATCCAGATCTTTTATTAATTTTCATGATTCATGATAATATTTTTATTTGAAACATAAATAAAAAAATTACCTTAATTTTTAAAGTAATCATCGAATCGCTCCTTGTAAATTCTTCAGAACCACCTAAACTTTTGGCCTCCAACGATATTCACACAATTGAGAGTTTAGAGTTTATGACATTTTGGGTAAAAGGAATTTCACTAAATTCTTAAAGAAAAATCAAAAAAAAAAAAAAAAAAAAAAAAAAAAAAAAAAAATCTCTCAACTATTTTGCTGTTTCAAATTGATGCCCGAATTTCTCACCAAAAATTATCATTCACGTGAAAGCTAGGAGGGTTATTTATACATTTCAATATTAGTTGTTTTAATCTCAATCATATTGAATTAATAGGATAAGAATAAACAACTATTATCTTTGTTTTATTTAATTAAATTAATTAAAAAAAATTATCAATTCTAATCGATTAGCATATTATAAATCTGAAATTATAATTTAATACAAATATATTGCTTAATTACATTTCAGTCCCTATTTTTTTGGAAATTACAAAATGACTCCTGTACTTTTGGAAATTACGAAACAATTCATAATTTTTGGCCCAAAAATTTACAGAATTTCATTTTTATCCATAATTTCTGAAATTACGAATTTGCCCCAAAATTTAAGAACTTAACATTTCAGTCCTAAAACTTAATTTTACATAATTTATCAATAACTCATCAATACTTTAAGATGTGTGACCCATTAGGCTTTTTCTTATGTTGACAATGGATATAGTTATAGACTTCATAAGTCTAGATAAATTAATTTAATTAATTTATCCTTAATTAATTCCTTAATTAATAAATTAATTTTCATAGATCAAAAGTGGCATCTAGTAATGCATCATGATCCCTAATTAAAAAAGAATACTAACTTTTGTGAAACCTATTCCGTATACGATTATCGTATGATTCAATTCTTTCACCTCATACATATCTCGCTTCATTAAATACATTACAAACTCAACATCACATGTATGTCCCACGAATCCCTGCAATTCCACCACCATAAGCCTTGTAAACTCTGCGGTGATGCTGCTTAAATATGGATGATCCTTGATGGTCTCTATCAATTCATATTGAGGCCACCCATATGTAGGCCGTGACAGTAACTGTTAAACAAAAAAAAATGGAAATTCTCAATCATATATCAAAATATTGGAACGTAATTAAAAATACATAAATTTTGGAATGATGCATCCAAATATTACAAAATAGGTGATAAAGTGTACACCTTTGAATATACATCTGATATAAAATAAGTAGATATTTTCAACACTTTTGATACACTTTGTGATCTTTGGGTGAACCGCTGAATAAAGTTTCAAGATTTATGTATTTTAGTAACATGTGAAATATTAATATATGATTAATAATTTTCCAAAAAATAAAATAAAATTCCACTCATTAATGTTTCCATCTCTATTATCAAAACAACAAAATCATAAGTAGATGAAATTAAGAGCCACCTTTGATGTAAACTTATATAAAGGAGATGTTTTAATAAAGCAACACAAAGAATGAGGCTATTCACTATTGGTTCTCCAATAATTTCCAACTGCTTGAGATTGCATAATACAAGAATGTTATTGCAGTAGCTGCCTAAGTTTAAGATCTGAAATCATTGAATACAAATAAGATACAAATAAGACATCAACACAGTGGCATGTTGGGGTTGGTGCTCAGAGCGCCAATCCGCACCGTATTTATGTCTGAATCATGAATACGAACATCCCCTTATTCCATAAGATTACTAATTACTGGTTGCACCTCTTGTTCTTATATACGTATTCGATCTACTTACTATTAGATTGAAACTAAATGTGGTTTAGTGATATGTGTATATTAGACAAAGGCCCGATAATATATAATGCAGTACACAGTTACAAAGTTAGTTTGTAATTGACATTGGGAAGTGTCACTGCTAAATGTATATTATCAAATAAAGTTCCTGGTCAAGATTCACTAACACGGGTCGGTTAGTCAAATCTGTTAAGACCAGTACATGTTGTATATCGAGACTTGGTCCGATGGTTTACCCCAATGAACTATGAGTCTAGAGAGACTCGTATAGACATGTAGGTGTTTATAATAGATAAACACTGAATGGCTCACCGAAGATTCTTAATGGATGGTACACCAACGTCAATAAGAATCTTCTCTGGTTGAGTAGCATAGTGGTCCTTCGACTTGAGACACCACTGTGGATGTATGAGATATCCTCCACACTTAGATGACAGTCACGTCACTGATCTATTTAGATCAGACCTCCGCCTATTCGTTGGGTGTGGACTGATCCTCAGGATATCCTGTGTGTGTCAAGATAGGATCCGTCAGTTCTGTGTACAGAGCATAGGTAGTCCATATATAATTAGCAGTCTGTTAAATCTGTGGCCACAGTATACTTCGGAAGTAAGTTCCGAATGTTATTTAGAGATTGCTAATAAATATGTCGACGGGATAATACCTAAAGAGATTTGACGTTTACCTCTATATCTCTGGGATTATCCGGATACCTGTGATGGAGGGATTATACGTATGCAATGACCTCGACCTGTATGATTCAGCCAGATTATCCGTGATCGTCATAATTTATGGGTGGATAAATTATGGACACGAAATTATTTTTCGTGACGGATATGCCTGAATCTAGAGAGTCTCAATAATGAAATATACTCGTAGAGCACTAGAGCAACACATATAAATAATATTGATTATTTATAAAGTCGTTTAAAGGTTAAACGTAAAATACATGCTTAGGGACCGATAGTCCTTTCCTTAATTATTGTGTATTTATATTTAATACTTGATTAATTTAAATACACATTAATTAATAGTCATATTGAGATATTTGACTAATATCATAAATGTATATATGTATTTAATATTTAATGTAAATATAATACATATTTAATATATTTGTATTTAATTAATTAATTAATTAATTAATTGTTAAATGATTAAATTAATTAAAATATAAATATCTTAAGATTTAGCTATTTATCATTAAAGGCTTAGTTGCCTTTGTTGACTTAATATAAATATCTATAAAGTGTTATTTAGATATTTTATCAAGTTGATTTAATGAAATTCAAATGAAATTGAAATAATATTTCTTGTATTTCCTTTAGTGAAATTCGGCCAAGGCCTTTGTGATGCAAGTATATATTATTTTCATTTCATTTGGAATGATAACCTAATACACTTTAAAAGAAAACTCCATTGATGGAAACAAAGAAAGCTTGTGAGAAAGAAAGAAGAAACCAAAGAAAGCTTGGATTTTAGTAAGTTTTTCCAACTTACTATTAGAAAGGAAAATGTTCCTTAGGATCTAGGCTTTAACATATGATGTTCTTAGGTTATTTCTTTCTTTATTCCTTGTGTTTTTGTTGATGGAATTTTTGATGAAAGTGTTGAGCATGTATGATGAAGGAAGTTTGTGACTATTGTAGTTATAAGCATTCTTTTAAGGTTTTGGAAACCATGTTGCTAATCTAGAGTTGTTGACCCACTCTTAGATGACCTAGATTTGATCTTGAGTTGTTTCATTGTGTTGAGACTTTGATTGGATGGAAGAAAGATGATTGAAGTATTGGATTTAACCAATTTGGTCTAATTTGTCCAATTTGATGAAATTGAAAAATTAGGGTTCATGACCAATTCCAAATTTGGGGCTTTTCATATATGTTGTGCATTTGGATGTGTATATTATGCATATAAAGTTTCATGTTCATTGGATTACATCTTGATGTGTTTTGATGCATGAAATGACAAAATGCACAAATTGCCCACCAAATGGAGCATTCGGCCAAGGATGGAAAAATTGGGGATTTTGGTTGCCTTGGTGTTTTGATGTTTTGAACATGCTAAGTTCATCTTAGAAATGATTTAGAATCATTTAAAATTGATTTGATCAATTTCGGACTAAAATGGACTAAATACCAAGTGTAAGGGCAATTCGGTAAATTCACTTAAATATGATTTATTTGAATTTTATTTCATAATTTGATTATTGGATAATTAAATAAATATGTTTATTTAATTAATCAGAGAAAAATTTTTGAAACCGGAAAATTTGATTTTCCACCGCTTCCGCTGCGTTACCGATATTCCCTCTGAAAACCCCTACATGGCATAGCCGATGAAATTAAGTGAAATATTACAGAAAGGTATCAAGAACTTTCCTTCCAGAAATTTGTTCAGAAATACTATAATAAAAGGAACATAAGAGTTTGTCCCTAAGTATTTGATCAAATAATAGTGTCTTGTTCCTCTAGAACCAATTACTAAAATATCCTAGAGGGGATATGACTAGGTGGAGAGAAAATGGTACAAATTAATGAAAAGTCTCGTTTAATAATGAGATAATTTTGATTTTATCTATTAATTTTTTGGGTGAAAATCAAATTGTATACCATTGAATTTATGTTATGGCTCTGTTATTGCATCAATAACAACAAATTAATAAAATATATAACAAACTTACATAAAGAAGAGACATATCTAATTTAAGTGTGTGTAGTTACATAAGAAAAATGGAATGCTGACACAGGTTTATCAGGATGTTTGTACTTAAATAGCCTCCAAAAGGAACCTCAACAAGATTCAGAATATTTTTTAAACAAACAGGTACCAGTAGTCCGAAATATTCAAAGGATAAGAGATTTAGGGAATGAAGTTCAAGATCTTTCAAGCGGTCCACAAATTTCAACTTCAAGTGTTTCAACTTGAGTGATGATGATGGATCACCAGAGACTCTAAGACTTATCAGCGTAACAGATTGTGTAACACTTAACACCTCAAGAATAGGACAACGGTAAGCTAACAGATGTTCCAGAATCTCTCATGTTATGCTCACTCTTGTTAACCTTTGGGAGGTTCGAGAATCAAAGGTTATACCCGGTACATAAGGTTTCCTGAAGATAGACTTATGTGCAGTAAAAGGATACTGCCCAACAGACCATAAATTATTTTCAACTATAATGAAGTCCAACTCAAGCCTTTGAACTCTTCTCACTACAAAAATTATGCCATTTATCGTCGAAACTAATCGACGCGAAAAGTCATATTTTCGACGCAAATGGAACTTAGCATCGAATTAATTAGACGCAAAAATTGGACGCTCAAACGTGGAGGAGAACGATATTTAGTGTCGAATTAAAGAGATTCAACGCTAAAAACTCTCAGTTTGTGTCAAATTTATTTCGATGCTAAATAAAAGTTCTTGACGCTATAGGTCAGGTATTGCGCGAAATAATTCGACGCTAAAAAGTAGACTTTTAGCGTCGAAACGAAACGACGCTAAAGTAAATTAAAAAAATAATATTTTTATACTTACAGCGGCGATTTTTAACTATTAGCGTCGAAATATTCGACACCAAAAACATATTTAGCGTCGAATAATTCGACGAAAATAGTTTACAAATGTGTTTTTTTTTAAATATTAATTTACATAATTTTGCTCTAAAATAATTAATTTAATATTTTACAATTTTTAATAACACAATTACGAAATATTCTAATAATTATTTTATTATTATAATGAAAATTTATTAAAAAATACATATTATATTAAAACTATATGTTCAAAATATTTATACAAATGAATATAAAATTTATTGCTACTGTGATGGAAGGCGCTCGAGCCCAATGCACCATGACCAATTGAGGCCTTCAACATCTCCCGGAAAGCCCGTATCTGCTGGTCGAACTGCTCCAACTTATTCTCGTGGTCCACCTTGACCTGTTGTAGCTCCTTCTTAGTCTTCTTCAGCTCGTCTTGGGTAGCTGGTCTTCGGTGGTGGCTAACTGGTCTCGAAGACAGAAGGCATTGTCCGAATAAACAGTAGTGCATGCAGATGACGTCGACTTTTTACGAGTGCCAAGGCTGACGTTGTAAGCTGTCTGGTTCTTGAAAACCAATTACGAAAACTGCTCATCTGGTATCGAGTCGGACCGTGTCTCCTGAGTTTAATGTTGGAGTTCCATCATTTCGTTTTGTTTAAAAAAATAAGTTAATGTTAGAATTTGAAACAAAAATTAACATATATAATAATAATTATTTTATTTTAAAAACTTAAACTTACATAGCAGCGTTCGACTTCTTCATTTATCCATTTGTCCTTCTCATTGTAATGCGTCACTTGGAAAAAATATGGAAATGATTGCACCTCACCTGTGCTACTCTGTTAAAAACAGAAAATACATTTAGAATTATTCCACATTAATAAAAATAATGAACTGTTAAATTTCACGTTAGGATATATTTACCTCAGAATGTTTGGCACGATGTTGGATAAATGGTTGCCTGACATTTATCCTGTATTTTAACAACAATGTAAGTACCGAAAATAAAGAGAATTATAAATTTCCGTTTATTTTAAAATTTACCTCGTGTTTCTTGCTAGACCAAAGCTCACACAAGAATGTCTAGTCTTGCTCATCTATACAATCAGGCTTATGTTGTGGAGCAACTGAAGGTCAATGTTCGTCGAATATTGCTTTAAGGACTTTTGTCCTATAATCCTTATAACTTTTCCCCATGTGGTAGTCAATATACTGTTGGACATTCACTTTGGTCAGATCAAAGTCGAACCACTCCTATAAGAATAGCAACCGAGTAAAAATGAGTCTAAAATAAAAATTTTAACTAACAAACAATATCGAAAACTTAATACCATAAGGAAACTCACAAGTAGCGTAGAGAAGAACTGGTTGATTTTCGTCTCCCACGGTATCTTTCTCCAAGAAACGTAGTTTTGGGGAGCTTCAAACTGAGTTGTAGCATCTGTTGGGGTTTTAGGGCAGAAATCCGGTAACGCAACGGAATCGCGGAAAATCAAAATTTTCCGATTTTAAAACTTTTTCTCGGATTAATAAAATAAACTTATTTATTTTATTATCCAATAATCAAATTATGAAACATTACACAATAAATCATATTTTTGTGTAATTACCGAATTACCCCTAAACGTTGTATTTTGTTCATTTTAATATGAAATTATTCGAAACGATTTTGGATGATTCTAAATCATTACAAATATGAATTTAATATGTCAAACATATTCAAATTCAAATTGGAACAAATCAAACTAAAATTCTTAGCCAAGGCCGAGAGCCTCCATGGTGGGGGAATTGTGCATTTTGCACTTTTCATGTTCAAAACACATCCAAATGAAATCCAATCAACATAAGATTTTATATGTATCATATACACATCCAAATACATAACATATATGAGAATCCCCAAATTTGGAGTGGGTTATGAACCCTAATTTTTCAATTTCATCAAATTGTCCAATTTCACAAAATTTACAAAATCCAACACTTTAATATATTCAATACTTCACCAATCAAGACTCACCACTTTGACACAACTCTAGAACAATTCTAGGTCACCAAGGAGTGGCTTACTAACTCTAGAATGACAACTTTGATTTTCAAAGAATCAAAAGTAAACTTTAAAGCAAGTTTAAGCTCTCTTACATGCATCAATCTTTCACACAAGTTCTCAACCAAATAAAACACAAACTATAAGAAGAGAGACAACAACAAAGCAACACAAAATGATGCTAAGCATGTTAGAAACAATTTTCATGTTGAAGACTTTGAAAAATAACTTACAAAATCATGATTTTCCAAGCCATCTTCCTTTAGCCTTCAAGCTTTTCTCTCAACTACTTTTGTATTATGTTTTGTGTCTAATGAACTTGTTAAACCCTAAAAGATGAAACAAAACAATATATACTCTCCCAAATTGCCCTTGTCTGAATTTGGTGTGTATAAAATATCAAGATATTTAATTTTTGTTTCATTTAATTTGACTTTATCAACTTGCTTTAATCATCATCAAACCATTTAATGATTTAAACTAAGTCAACAATTGCAACTCAAAAATATAACAATTATATTTATATAAGGGTGTTGGCCGAATTTGCTAATAAATAAAGGAAATTGATATTTCAATTTTAAACAATTTAAAACAAATATCTAAGAAGTGAAATCCAATTTGACTACCATTTCCTTTACTTTAATGTCAACAGTTTACACTTATAATCATTTCCTAACTTTATCATTTGGTGAGATATTTATATTTTAATTATGTTAATCATTTGACAATTAAATAATTAAATAATTAATTAAATATAAATATCTCAAATATATGTATTATATTTACTTTAAATATCTCAAATAAATATATTAATGACATATGTCAAATACCTTTATTTGACAATTTATTAATGTTTATTAATAATATCATATATTAAAAAAAAATACACATTAATTAGGAAATGACGGTTCGGCCCGTTCACATGTATTTTTCGTTTAACGTTTAAACGATTAATCACCATTATTCATAAAAGTTATCATAGTGCTCTACGAAGTATATTTTATTAGTGAGACTCTCTAGATTCAGGTATATTCGTCACAAAATCCAATTTCGTGTTCATAATTTACCCACCAGTAAATTATGATGACCATAGATAAACTACCTGAATCATACAGGTCGAGGTCATTGCATACGTATAATCCCTCCGTCACAGGTATCCAGATAATCCCAGAGATATAGATGTAAATGTCAAATCTCTATAGGTATTATCCCGTCGACGTATCTATTAGCAATCTCTAAATAACAGTCAGAACTTACTTCCGAAGTATATTGTGGCCACAGATTTAACAGACTACTAATTATATATGGACTATCTATGCTCTGTACACAGAACTAACGGATCATATCTTGATACACAGGATATCCTGAGGATCGGTCCACATCCAACGAACAAGCGGAGGTCTGATCTAAATAGATCGGTGACGTGACTACCATCTAAGTGTGGAGGATGTCTCATATATCCACAATGGTATCTCAAGTCGAATGACCACTTTACTACTCAACCCGAGAATATTCTTATTGACGTTGGTGTACCATCCATTAAGAATCTTCGGTGAGCCGTTCAGTGTTTATCCACTATAAACACCTATACGTCTATACGAGTCTCCCCAAACTCATGGTTCATTGAGATAAACCATCAGACCAAGTCTCGATATACGACATGTACTGGTCTCAACAGATTTGACTAACCGACCCGTGTTAGTAAATCTTGACCAGGAACTATGTTTGATAATATACATTTAGCAGTGACACTTCCCAATGTCAATTACAAACTACCTTTGTAACTGTGTACTGCATTATATATTATCGAGCCTTTGTCTAATATATACATATTACTAAACCACATTTAGTTTCAATCTAATAGTAATTAGATCGAATACATATATAAAAACAAGAGGTGTAACCACTAAGTAAGTAATATTATGGAAAAATGGGATGTTCGTATTCATGAATCAGACATAAATACGGTCCGGATTGGCGCTCTAAGCACCAACCCCAACAGCACCTATGGCTGCAGTAAACGCTGAATTATGTTGTCCGACTTGTCTTTGTCCATCATCTCATATCTCAATCCGGATACGACCGTGAGCCTTAACGTGCTTAGCCAACCCCAAGCCACGGGTGCATCCTCGACCCTTTACTGTACTCGACTCACCTGTGCTATAAGAGACTCCAGTAGGGGCATCTGTCCTTGCCGATGTAGATGGAGTCGCATTAGCCCGTCTGCGATTGCCCGGTGATATCTGTAAAATAACAATGGCATGTAGATGAAGTCGCATTAGCAATTTCTTGAACTAAACTGATGTAGCATTGACAGCAGTAACTTAAGTGGCATTTCATCAGGTACTCACTTTTCCAGATTCAAACTAATTTCCCTCCATATATATACTTCTAAATTATCACTTGAACCTCTCATAGAAATAGAGAATGTTCTGATATCAATATATAACTTGTCTGACATTTCATCAAATATATAGCAAATGCATATTTTGGCATATTGAAACTCTAAGTTACAAAACAAGCCCAATTTTTGATTCTATAAAACATTCGCATCAATATAAACACCCATTGTAAGTAGCAAAAAAGTGCAAAATATTTTCCAAGAATTAAAACCAACCCACTTCATAATTCTCATCAATTCAATCAAAACACAGTGAAAAATCAAAATTTTGATCCACACATACAAATCAACCTCAACATCAAATTGCTGCTGTTAATTTTGCTGTTGTTCTGCCCAAACATGTTCCATATCCTCTTGACACAGTCACACAAACACAACCACTACTCTCCATCGCAAAATCTACAAAATCACAAATACATAAGTATTGAATTTTCCCTTTTAACAAACTAACAGTGAATTTCTAATCCCTCACAAAATCGATACAGATTAGCTTGTAGAGATCATGCTACTAGAAGACATCGAACACGTAGGTTGTATAAACAACAAATCACAAAATCTATGCATCTTCAGTGAACATAATGCATCAATACAAAATCCCAACACTTGAACCAAAATTAGAGTTGAATATTACCTTGATTCTTGCGTTAAATACGATTAGAGTTGAAGATTGAAACCCTTAAAATGTCGAAACCTAGAGGGAAGTAACTAATTACGTGAAACAGTGAAGAATGAGGAGAAACCAAAATTATGGTTTTTAATAAATATTTAGCGTCGAACTTTTTTCGTTTTAGCGTCGACATTTTCGACACTAAAACAATGGCGGTAAATGGAAAATAATGGAATTTTTTTGAGGGAAAATAAAAGTCTTAATTGTAGCGTCAAAATATTAAATCTACACTAAAAGTCTGACCTTTAGCGTCGATAAATGTATTTCGATGCAAAGCCCAATGATTTTAACGTCAATTTAGTATTTCGACGCTAAATTCGTAATTTTAACGTCCAAATCTTTATTCGACGCTAAAGCGTATGATAATAAATTATTTTAATAATAACAAAAACAACCATTCAACCATGATATACTAATAATTCATGACAACAACAACACCAATCATCCATGATGATAGTAATTCAAAACAACAACAACCATCCGTTATGATAGTAAAAATTATTCATTCATCACGTCATATACTAACTACATTAGCACTATTATCTTCGCTATTTGAGGATTCGTGACTGGACTCGAAGTCATTTTCAGTGTCGAATTCTTCTTCATTTGCTGCTTCCACACTAACTTCAGAATGAGGAATTATCTCAACGTCTGTTTTTTCTCGAGTTAACGTGATATTTTCAGGAACGGTGACATTTGGTATATGAAATATCTGTTCAGCAGCTGCGAAGTGGTCAGAGACTTCTTGTGCTTCATCTGATATTTCAACACTATCTTTCTCCTGCGTGTTCCAAATGCCCATATGTTGTAACTTTTCTACCACCACCCAACCATTTCCTAGTTTTGAATCAGATATATATATATCACAGACAGTGCTTGGGTACAAAAAAATGTATGGATCATTCTTGTACCAATAACGTTGAATATTAATTGACGTTAGATGATTACTAACTTGAATTCTCCTCTTTCTGGCATTTGTGTCAAACCACTTGCATTCAAATAGCATAATATGTCGTCTGGGTCTGTATATCAACTCAATGACTGATTGCAACACTCCGTAGAAGTCAATATTATCTTAGTCATGTTCTCCTGGGACTACAATTCCATAATTTTGAGTGACATGTGAAATATCTCGCTATTGGGTATGAAATCTAACTCTGTTCACAATGCATCCACTGTATTCGTAAGCCTGATTTTGGGGCCCATATGCCAAGGAAACCAATAAGGAGGACGATTCTAGTTGACCATTTTATCATGTGTTAATATAAAAAACTGAAATATTTACTGTTAGGATAAAAATAAATAGACAATGTTAGGGCTTACAGTTGTCTCAAACCATTTAGGAAATTCTTTTTTGTGTCTTTCTTCAACGTTGTGTTCACCACCACATTGTAGCGTTGTAATATGTTGCCTACAAAAAATGAGTTATGTTAATATATGACAATAAAAAAACAGTTATGCACCAAAAAGACTTACGTTAAATACAACTGCACTTCATCGCAATCACTCAATATAAACCAATGTGCACGTTGAGCTTCCTCAAATGTTAGTAATTTGACACCTACTGCTCCAAACGGTCTGCAAGTTTGACGAAACATTGTGATATCTTGCTTATTACTTGCATCTCCATCATAGTTTCGTGGCCGACGATTAAAATGAGTTTCAATATTCTGCATGCACATCGAATAAAATGTTATTGCCTCACTTCTTACAACAGCCTCTACTATTGACCCTACAGGTCGCGCCTTGTTTTTCACATATTGTTTGTAATATCCCAAAGCCCTGCAAATATGACAACAAGTTTGCATTAATAATAAATTTAATGCACACACAAAATTTAAGAATGTAATATTTAAAACTGTATAGTACCTCTCAATGGGATACATCCATCTGTAATGGACAATACCTCTCTTCCTAGCTTCAGCCGATAAATGCACGGCCAGATGTACCATCACATAAAAAAAACGGGTGGCAATATTCGCTCCAGCTTGCACAGGCTTATCACTATTCCTCGCTCAAGTTCGTTAATAACATATGCGGTTAATGTCCTCTGACATAATTATTTAAAGAAGCCACATAGATCAACTACGATGTCATATACATTCGGGGGCAGATAAGGTCGAATGCCAACAGGAATGAGAATCTCCAGAAGCAAATGACAATCGTGACTCTTTAACCCCGTTATTGTATCATCTCTGACCCAACGCCCAATATTCGATGCATAATCAATAGGAAATTTAACCATTTTCAGTCAATCACATAATGATTTTCTCTCTGATTGAGTTAGCAGCAGGTGGCTTAATAAGACCTCGAGTAGTGACCTGTAAATGCAATTCACTGCGAATTCTAAGATCTTGTAGGTCCAATCTAGCATTGACAGTGTCTTTTATTTTACCCGGAATATTGAAGAGTGTTCCCACTGAACTCTCGCATATGTTTTTTTCTATATGCATTACTTCCAAATTATGTCTCAAACTCAGAGTCCCTCAATATTCTAACTCAAAGAAAATACTCTTTCCTGTCCAATTCAACTCTCCAGGTTGACATTTTCGATTTTTATCTCTATTATTAGGATGTTCCCCTGGTGTGCTGTCTCTCAGATGTTGATGTTGGCAAAGTATGTTGAAACCAGACAATGGACTGGGCATATTTTGACGTTTTGTTGACCGTTGAATAATTTACTCATCCGCCAAGGATGACTCAACTCAAAAAATCTCATGTGCCTTGTGTATCATATTTTATTCTGTAATCGTTGCGAATGTGTTTGACCTACACAAACTGGACATGCCATGTATCCCTTAGTGCTCCATCCAGATAATCAACCATAAGCTGGAAAATCTTCAATGGTCAATAATAATGCGGCATGCATCTGAAAATACTGTCCGGAAGCTACATCATTTGTATGTACACCAACATTCCATAATATTTTTAACTCCTCGATCAATGGTCTCAAGTAAATATTCATATCTTTACCAGGTGAACGTGGACCAGGGATAAGCAATGACATAAACATGAACGGATCCTTCATACATTTCCATTCTAGGTAAGTTATATGGAATAACAATAACGGGACACATGCTGTAAGAGTTGTACATATTCCCAAACGGGTTAAAACCATCAGAGACAAGACCTAACCTGACATTACGGGGGTCCTCAGCGAAACGGGGGTACATGTCATCAAATTCCTTCCACTCGGTTCCATCCACAGAATGTCTAAGTATGCCTTTCGCACCGATCCTCTTTTCATGATGCCACATCATGTCAGTCGCTGACCGGCGTTAGGGGTGAGCAAAACTGGTTTCGGTTTCAGTTCCGCATGGAACCGGAACCTACCCAATTAAACAAGGTACCCTATTATTCGGTTCCGGTCCGGTTCCGAATTACCCTATTTTAAAATATTTTAATGAAAACTACATTCCAATACGAGTGCTATTATTTTAATCTTTGTTTTAGTAGTAATATATTTGCATATAAAATATTAAATTTCATGTAAATATGCAATTTCTCATGTGTGCTATGCTACTCATATATTAGCTTTCTTAAATAAAGTGGGCAAATAAAAAGACATTATATCTTGTGGGAGTCATGTCTAGATACAGTCTCCAGGTTTGGTTGTTGGAATAGGAACATAGAAGATTTGTTCTGGAGTTCTTTATCTTTTGCTTGGGGCAGGGAGAGGATGAGAGGATGGTGGCAATGGGCTATATTTTGTGGATCTGATACTCCTTAGAAATGGTTCTGATAAATGCATATTCTCACTTCAGTGTTACTGGAACTATAATCATATGCAAATTAGTAATGATATGTATTGCCAATGAATCAAGGATTTATTTTCGGCTCGCAGATACTTCCATTACATCACATTTAACATTATGTCTGCCTTTGGACCCATGCAGAACGATTTGAGCAACAACCAGCAAACAAGTGGAAGGGATTTTTTAGCAACCCATCATACACACAGTATATTTCAATGTGGAAACATACATTATCATAAACAGATTGATAAGTTATTTGTATCCCCTTTCTCAAGATTTTTGGAACAACAGCATAAAACGGGTTCCATGGTAAGGTTCCGGTTCCGATCATTTTGGAACCGGAACCTACCCAAATAAAATCGGTTCCTTCATTTTTGGAACTGGAACCTACCCGATTATAACCGGTTCCGGTTCCAAACCTGGAAAATCGGTCCGGTTCCAACCGATTCCGGGTAGACCCAGAACCGTTGCTCACCTCTAACCGGCGTAATCACACGCGTATAACGCAAATGCACGTATCGTTCAAGTAGTATAAAAAGTATCGATCCCACGAGGACTTAATACTTATGCTATTAATTTATGAGGCCAAATGATTACTAGTATCTAATGGTTTGTTTAATTTGATTGGGACTGTGATTTTAAAATTTTAACAAATAAATAAAAATGGCACGAAAGTAGATTTAAGAAATTCCAAATTTATAAAACTATATAGGGTTGTGAATCCTTCCAATATTATTAAAGATGAAATGGTTATCCTATAGTTGGGTAATATATTGATTTACTAACCTGGAACACTAAATTATGTAAAAACCACTTCCGATGGTCAATTACAAATACCCAGTTTAACCCAATTGAACCATATGTCTATGTCAACCAAATTACCTTGATTCATTAAGATTAAGTTCCAATTATGGCTACCCCCGCCCGACAGGTATATTCATATCATGTAATGAAATCTATTAAAGGGTTATCTATCCTCTAGGAAGATCGTGGGCTATTGAGTCTAAGGTCTTAAACCTAAAATCCCTTTTCCAAGTTCATTTTAAGTTTACCTAATCAAATATATTAATGGCCAGTTAATAAAAAGCATTAAGATTAAGACTCAATAAATAAATCTTTATATTACCCAAACTATAATCTAACCCCTTATAAACCGGTGATATTGGATTTCATCACAACCCCAAATAACTAACTTAGTTACGACACATAACTAGGGCTAGTGAAAACTTAAAAGACATAAAGTAAAAATACTGAAAAGTAAATGCAATAAAGTAAACAAAGTAAAAGTAAAAAGTAAAAAGTAAAAAGAAAAGTAAAAGAAAATTACTGAAAGTAAATTACTGAAACGTAAATTGCTGAAAGTAAATAAAGTAAAAGTATAATAAAAGAAAATACTGAGGTTAGAGGATCAACTTTTATTACTAATATTTTAGATATCTCCCTTAATATAATATATTAACTTTGCGTGATAATTACCAACCAGCCATAAAGGCGGTATCCTGATTAAGTCAAATTAATAATTAATTACCAGCCGACCAACCAGGAGGTATCCATACTTAGTCAGGTTAACACCAATTTATAATTAATTACAAACGGCCAATATAGCGGTATCCTCATTAAGTCAGGTTTTAAATAGTTTATATATTATAATTAAGGGAGATTAATCTAAATAGCAATAAAAAGTTTTACCTTTTACCCCAGCAAGGGGGAGTTACCTTATCATTACTTGAAAAGTAAAAACTGAAAAAGAAAAGAAAGGAAAGTATTGTGCGTAAAATAAATTACGGAAAGTAAAAACTGAAAAGTAAAGAAAAGAATGTGTGAAAGTGAAAATTAATTACTGAAAGTTGTAAATAAACAAACAAGATACAATCTTCCTATTTATTATTAAGGAATTTCAAAGAAAAAAGTATGAATTTTACAAATGAAATGGTTTGGTATTTATAGGCAAAATTTTACCTCCATCAAATCATACATCAAATTCTCTACCAAATCCATTATTAATTCCTCCACTAATTGCTTATCATGTTTGATGATGATTTGATAATTTTATTATTAATTTATTAATTTATTTTTTGCTTTGAAAATGATTGAAAATGACTTTAATAATTACACACAACACACTTCTGGATGGTTCATAAATTTCGGTCATGAAATCTTCAGAATTCGAAAATATTTTGACTTTCAAAATTGTAGATCTTTGAGTCTTCTTTAATCTGGAACTTGAATCAGCTCAATCCGATATCGGAGTAAAAAGTTATGCCCAAAAGAAGAAATATGCGCAAAATTGGAATTTCCAAACTGCACTTTATCAAAACGCCCTTTCAAGTTTCCAATCTCCAAAATTAATATATCAAGTCCAATAATTGCCCTTATTTGACCCACATTTCGTCCTAAATAATTTCATTGAGTCCCAATATTATTTTATCTGCAAAATAAACTAAACATATCAAAATGTTCATCAAACCCAAGAAACTAAACAAAATATTAAGTTAAAGGGGCGGTAAATATTGATATATTTTCCGCTCATCACACCACCAAACCTAACATTTTGATAGTCCTCGAGCAAAAGAACAAAATAAAAATAAAATTAAAGTAAGCCACTTTCGTAGGGATCACAATTGCATTTAGCGTATGCAACAAGCCTTTAAACCCCTAGGTGTACCTAGCGGACGAGTTGTAGTCTAGTGAGGGTTTACGGCAATGATACCCACAAACATTTTACAAATGTAAAAAGGTAGTAAAAACTAATGCACACAAAAGTAAAAAGGTAAGAGAAAATAGAATAAAGAAGTTAGTGACTAATCAAGTGAAACTTCTACTGCAAGTTACTAGTTGTTTTGTTTCTTTCTAAATTACCGAATAAGTAAATTCTCCGATTTTAATTACCATTCTACATATACACAGCTAACAAAATATTAATCAACTCATTTTTGCCCACAACAGTCACAAGTGCAGTTTATAAGAGAGTAATATTTTTGTCCTAAAGTTCTATCAGATTTCACACCTTTTTGTTTCAAAAATGGGTTTGAGATACGTCTCAAGAGTGGAAACTCCTTACTCAACTATTTCTTAACAATTCCACCCGACTAATCAAATAAAAACACACAAAAAAACATAAAATATTTTTTGATTTTTATAAAAATTTTCAATTTTTTTTTTTGTATTTTTTCAAAAAATTTTAGACTAAAATAATAAAAACAAGATACTATTAACTATTCCCTCCCCCAAACCTAAACGAGACATTGTCCCCAATGTTTTAAACAGTAGAGAAGAGTTTAGAGAATAATACCTGGTTAGCTGAAATACAGAAAACTAAAGGTTGAGATCCAGATTTATCTTACGCTTCTTACCACGATCGTCCTCGGTCCATTTGATCTTGGAAATGATAGGGTCAATTTGTGGTTCAAAGGCTAAGATTTGATTAAGTAAATCCGTAGCAGTTCTGATAGTGAAGAGGAGTTCTTTTATAGGTTTTGTCACGAACCCATTTCTCCGGGCGTCATTAAGAAACACACAAAGAAAATCATAAAATCCTTCAACATTGTACAGCCCAATCGGTTTCTGATGTATGTTCAAGTTCGCCCAAGACAGCACTATAAAAATTTCCTCCAAAGTGCCCAAGCCTCCTGGCAAAGTAATAAAAGCATCTGCACGATTAATCATTTCCACCAGTCGCTCTTACATGCCTGGAAAAATCAGTTCCTCTCCGTTTGATGGTCCTATCAACTTTGCCTCCGCCAAAGGTTTTGGGATGATTCCCAGAACTAGACTGCCTCCTTCCTGTACGGCCTTTGAAATGATCCCCATTAGTCCAAGACTGCCTCCACCGTATATCAAGTGCATGTTCTTCTCAGCTATGACTCGACCCAATTCCTGAGCTGTCTCTATCTAGTGTAGCTTAGTACCAACACTAGTGCCGCAAAACACATAGATATTTTTAACTCGTCTTCTTAAAGTGGCTTTTATTTATTTATTTCTCAAATCTTGATGTCTTCAAGAGTGCAATGATTAGTTGAATTTATAGAACCTGAAAAGGGGTGAGTAATAATAGCACTAGTACCCGCAGAATGATAATTATCAGTTAAACAGTATAATAAATCGTGATTGTCAAAAAGGTCTGGATCTGTCGGAGAAAATAAAAGAAAACAACAAAACAAATCGCAATTATTAGGAAAAGACAAAGAGATATAATTTGTACAATAATTACAGCTTGATTGACGTCTATGCGTCAGTGACAAGCTTCCCATCCAATTTTCTTATAAATTGGCAAACAGGGTCTTTTTGAGTCAGATTCCCGAGACTTGACTGTTGTCTTTCTTTTAGAAATTGTGTATGTAATTTACGAATGGCTATATGAATATATCCACTGGGATGCGTCTTAAGAGTCGAAGATAGATCATCTAAAGACTCCTTACTCAAGCCATCCCTAATGAATTTAATTTTATCTTCGTGATTATCAGACACCATTCCTAAAGAATGACAACGAGTATTGCAATTCCATCGTGCACATTTGAAACAAACACCTATTTGCTTAGCTCTACGTTTCTTAGCATAGGTGCTTCTTCCAAAACCAGGCAAATAAGAAGTACAAGAATCAGAATACTCACCTGCTAATTGGACTTGTGCTTCGATTACCCAACGAATGTCATTAGGAATATCATGGATCGTCGATAGTCTCATCCGTTCCAAGCGAGTTTTGTAGACTTTCATCAGAGAGTTTTGAGGGATAGAGGGAAATTGCTTGTGAAGATTTGCAAGAACTTCTTCCATCTTGAAATGACTTAATCTGTAAAAACTAAACACACCAAATCACAATATATACAGAAATTGCTTGGGTTGCCTCCCTACTAGCGCTAAGTTTAACGTCGTCAGCCAGACGTGACTTCCCGAACGTTATACTGGATCTGAAAGTGTGACACTTTATTTTTGTCTCTCAAATGATTCTCCCCATTAGTGCTTGACTCGCTGACTGTTCACTTTGAATGTGTTGTTAGTGTTGGGATCCAATAATTCAACAGCTCCATGTGGTAAAACCTGAGTGATCACAAATGGACCTGACCACCTTGATTTCAACTTTCCAGGGAAAAGTTTCAATCTTGAATTGTACAACAACACCTGTTGCCTTGGTTCTGACTGTCTGTGCACTATTTTTCGGTCATGCCATTTTTTGTCTTTTCTGTGTACAATCTGGCATTCTCATAAGCCTGTAGGCAAAATTCCTCCAGTTCATTGAGTTGGTGAAGTCTTTTCTCTCTTGCAGCTTGTGGATCAAGATTCAATTTCTTCAGTGCCCAGTATGCCTTGTGTTCAAGTTCAACTAGCAGATGGCACGCTTTCCCAAACACCATTTGATATGGGGACATACCAATGGGTGTCTTGTAAGCTGTCCGGTAGGCCCATAATGCATCATCGAGTTTTGTAGACCAGTCTTTCCTTGTCGATCCAATGGTTCTTTCCAAGATTCTTTTGATCTCCCTGTTTGAAACTTCAACCTGACCATTTGACTGTGGATGGTAGGCTGTAGCAACTTTGTGAGTAACTTCGTATTTGGATAAGAGTGCATCAAAGTATCTGTTGCAGGAATGTGAACCACCATCGCTGATGATCGCCCGAGGTGTTCCGAAGCGAGTGAAAATATTCTTTTTAAGGAACTTAATCACCACTCTTGAATCGTTGGATAGTAGAGCAATTGCTTCGACCCATTTGGAGACGTAGTCTACAGCAATCAGGATGTACAGGTTTTTGAATGATGGAACAAAGGGTCCCATGAAATCAATACCCCACACATCAAAAATTCCACTTCCAAAATATTTTGCAACGGTCCTTTATTTCTCCTCGAAATATTTCCCGTTCTCTGGCACCTGTCACATTGAAGTGCAAAAAGATAAGCATCTTTAAAAAGAATAGGCTAGAACAAACCTGATTGTAGGACTTTGGCTGCAGGTTTTCCCCGCTAAAGTGTCTGCCATATGGTGATGAATGACAGTGCTGCAGAACACTATTGACCTCCTCATGTGGAACACACCGTCTCAATAATTGATCAGCACAGTGTTTGAATAAGTACGGCTCATCTCAAACATAATGCTTGACATCTTTGAAGAATTTCTTCCGTTGCTGAGTTATCCATTCCAACGGCTATTTTCCTGACACAATATAGTTGACATAGTCAGCATACCAAGAGGCATCTTGTGGTTTTATGGCAAACAGCTGTTCATCTGGAAAAGTTTCTTTGATTGACAGTTCTTTGCCAGCTGTTTCTTCATTCTCGAGCCTCGATAAGTGATCTACCACATGGTTTTCTATCCCTTTCCTGTCTCAAATCTACACATCGAATTCTTGCAGAAGAAGTATCCAACGGATCAATTTGGGTTTGGCATCTTTCTCCGTGATCATATATTTGATTGCTGAATGATCTGTGTAGACAACCACTTTGGGACCCAACAGATAGGATCAGAATTTATCAAAAGCGAACACAACTTTGAGCAACTCTTTTTCAGTGGTTGTGTAGTTGAGCTGAGCTTCATTCATAGTTCTGCTGGAGTAGTAAATGGTATGGAAAATATTTGCTTTGTGTTGTCCCAAAACTTCACCTACAGCAAAATCACTAGCATCGCACATCACTTCAAATGGAAGAGTCCAGTCTGGTGCTACTATGATGGGGGTAGAAACTAGCTTATGTTTTAGGATCTCAAAGGCTTCTTGGAATTCTTTGGTGAAGTTGAAAGACACATCATTTCCAAAAGATTGCATAGAGGTTTAGCAATCTTGGAAAAGTCTTTGATAAATCTCCTGTAAAAACCAGTATGTCCGAAAAAGCTCCGAATCCCTTTGACAGATGTTGGTGGATGATGGGTGGTAATTATATCACTATTTCTCACTCATTTAACCTAATATTTTGTATAGTTTCTTGAGTTTTATGAACGTTTTGATGTGTTTTTGTTTATTTTGCAGATAGAAATAATATTGGGACTTAATGGAATCAACTTGGGGCTAAAACGATGAAATCCGGAGGAAAAATGGTCAAAAATGAAATTTTATTATACGCGTCACGAAGTGTAGTCAAAATTTCCTATTTTGCGCAACTTTCGTATTTTGGTCATAACTTTTTCTTCCAATGTCCGATTGAGCTGATTCAAGTTGCAGATTAAAGAAAACTCGAAGATCTAAAACTTTGAAAGTCAAAATAATTTCGAATTCGAAAGTTTTCATGGCCATAATTGATGAACAATACAATATATTTTGTGTATCTACTATAGTCATTTACAAAATATAAAATAAAATTAATAAAATAAAAAAAATATAAATTGTCAAACTTCCACCAAACATGCTTGCATGTTTGGTGCCAGGTTTGATGTCATGTTTGGTGCCATGTTTGGTGCCATGTTTGATGCCATGTCTTATGGCATGTTTGGTGGAGTGTTTGGTGGAGCAATTCGTGAAGAAATTGGTGGAAGCCTTTAGGTTTTTCTATAAATACCAAGCCATTTCATTTGTAATTCTTATGATTTCCTTAGGTTTTTGTAAGGAATTTAAGGATTGCATATTGTGTGTTTATTTTTAGTAATTTAATTTATGTAATTTAATTTTCAGTAGCAGTAGTTCTCTTCTTCTACTCCTTTATTTTTTATGTTCAGTAGTTAAATTTCCGCTGGGGGAAGGGTGAAACTTTTAATATTTTAATTTAAATTAATCTCACTTAATTATAATATAAAATTTATTATTCACTAAAAGGAATTACCGCCTTAATGGCTGGTTTTATTTATTTGGCATAATTAGATACCGCCTATATGGATGGTCTTTAGGTGACAGATAATTACCGCCTATATGGCTTGTTTATGTTCAAATACTATTACCGCCTTTATGGCTGGTTGGACTTAATTTAAATCTGACTTAATAAGGAATACCGCCTACATGGCTGGTTGGCTATCACCGTTAAATTTTATATTATAATAAGGGAGATTTCTAAATTAGAAATAGTAAAAGTGGATCCCCAACCCCAGCAGATTATTTTTATTCTAGAGAAGTGAAAAAACACAATATCCACACTTAATAATTGATTTTTCTTTTTATGGGTAATTCTTTAGGTTGTTTATTAAGTCTTAGTCTTAATGCTTCCTGTTGCCTGATCACCAATAGGATTGATGTGGTAAATCTAAAATGAACTAGACATATGGATTTTAGGTTTCAGCCTTAGACTTAATAGCTCACGATCTTCCTTGAGGATGGATAACTCTTTAATATATTTCATTACAGGATAGGAATATACATGTCGGGCGTGGGTAGCCATAATTGGAACTTAAACTTAATGAATCCAGTGTAATGTGGTTGACATAGGAATATGGTTCAATGGGTTATACTGGGTATTTGCATCTGACCATCGGAAGAGGCTTTTACATATTTTCGTGTTCCGGGTTAGCAAACTGATTTAGTACACATAAATAAGAGAATCAATTTATCTTTTTAACAGTATTGTGTGGAGTCACGACCCTAGATCTTTTGAGTCTTTTGTAATTTTCCTTATTATTTTCTTTTGTTTATTTTATTTTTATTTTAATTAAGCAATTCCACATTCAACCAACCAAAGCAATCAATTCCCTTCTCCCTATAATTAGATACCTGTAAATAAATAGATTCAATAATTAATAACAACAGTAAGAATTAAGTACTCGTGGGATCGATTTTTTTATACTACTTGAACGATACATGCGCTTGCGTTATACGCGTGTGATTACACCAGTCAGTGGAGGTAGTTTTTCAATTGTCTCGATCTTTGCTTTGTCTACCTCGATTCATTTTTATGAGATCTGATGTCCAAGAACGATACATTTCTGTACCATAAAGTGGCATTTTTCCCAGTTGAGTACCAGGTTTGTATCTTCACACCTTTGTAACACGTGTTCAAGATTTTACAAGCAATGATCAAATGAGTCTCTAAATAAAGAGAAGTCATCCATGAAAACCTTCATACTCTGCTCTAACATGTCTGAGAAAATGGCCATCATGCAATGTTGAAATGTGGCAGGGGCATTACATAATCCAAATGGCATTCTGCGGAAAGCAAAATTACCATAGAGACATGTAAAAGTGGTTTTCTCCTGATCTTCTAGGGCGATGGTAATCTGATTGTACCCTGAATATCTATCCAGAATGCAATAGAATTCATGTCCCACAAGTCTGTCTAACATCTGGTCTATGAATGGTAGTGGAAAATGGTCATTTCTTGTTGCTTTGTTCAACTTCCGATAGTCCATGTATACTCTCCATCCAGTCACCGTTCTTGTTGGAATCAGTTCGTTCTTTTCATTGGTGACAATAGTAATTCCTCCTTTCTTTGGCACACATTACATAGGACTCACCCAACTACTGTCTGAGATGGGGTAAATGATGCCAGCGTCTAACCATTTGATGATTTCTTTCTTCACGACCTCTTTCATAATTGGATTGAGTCTCCGTTAATGCTCCACTGTGGCTTTGTACTCATCGTTCATCAGGATCTTGTGCATGTAAAATGATGGACTAATGCCTCGAATGTCTGCTATAGTCCAGCCAATGGCTTTCTTGTGCTCTCGGAGTATCTCAACAACTTTTCTTCCTGCTCCAATGTTAGTGATGAAGAAATTATCACAGGTAATTCAGATGAGTTTCCAAGAAAAACATACCTTAGGTGGTTCGGGAGTAACTTCAGCTCCAGATGCGGTGGTGCTTCAATTGAGGGCTTGATTCACTCCTTCTTTGGGAGCTCCATACTTTCCACTGGTGGTGTTGACATGAAATGAAATGGCTTGTCAAGATAGTTGATACATTCCAGAATTTCA
This sequence comes from Zanthoxylum bungeanum, assembly GCA_019454045.1. Classification (NCBI taxonomy): domain Eukaryota; kingdom Viridiplantae; phylum Streptophyta; class Magnoliopsida; order Sapindales; family Rutaceae; genus Zanthoxylum; species Zanthoxylum bungeanum. The sequence goes on along the minus strand of SKCR01037030.1, from coordinate 77,755 downwards.
GCATCAAGCTCGCTATCAGTCATATTGGTGATGCAAGCTTCAAGTTTGTCCGTAGGAACTGCATTAGTATCCTGGATGATACTGTTAAAAACATCAATTCTGAAATATTCCTTTTCATCATTTGGGAATCTCATGGCTTTGAAGACATTAAAGGTAACTTCTTAGTCCTGAACATTCATAGTTAATTCTCCTTGTTGAACATCAATCACAGTTTGACCTGTAGCCAAGAATGGTCGTCCAAGGAGATAGAGAACATCTTTGTCTTCTTCCATGTCAAGGATAATGAAATCTGCTGGAAGAATCAATTTATCAACTTTGACAAGCACATCCTCAACAACACCCCTCGGAAATGCGAGTGTCCGATCAGCGAGTTACAAAGAAACTGAGGTAGGCATTACTTCTCCAATTTGCAATTTCCTGTAAATAGAAAAAGGCATTAAGTTAACACTAGCACCTAAATCACATAGAGCCTTACCGATATAATGTTCTCCAATGGTGCCTGGGACTGTGAAACTGCCAGTATCTTTCAACTTCGGGGGAAGTTTCCTTTGAATGATGGCGATGTATTCTTCTATCAAAGCCACTGTCTCTTAGTCTCCCAATCTCCGTTTTTGTGAAAGAATATCTTTCAAGAATTTGACATAGCTAGGCATTTCTTCCAAGGCTTCTGCAAATGAAATATTGATATGAAGCTTTTTGAAGATCTCCAGAAATCGAGTAAACTGTTTGTCCAGTTTATTTTTCTGAAGTCGCTATGGAAAAGGTGGAGGTGGAGTGATCTGTTCTGGTTCTTTTTCCTTTGCTTCTTTTTCCTCCATCTGTTGCTCTGCTTCTTTTGGAATTTCCTCAACAGTTGTCTTGACTCCAACATCTTTGTTGATTTCAGTACCGCTTTTCAAAATAATGGCTTTGTTGGGGTTGGTGCTCAGAGCGCCAATTCCCGTTTGTATTTCCTTGAAAATACTTTTGTAAATGTTTTATTATGAATAAAAAATAGTTTCTATAATATAATATATCTTCTTATATAGTAAAGACATATTTGACCTTAGGATGATTAGTCATGATACATTTGCAAAAGTGTCGCAACTAACATTGAGTTGTATCATGACGCTGTCATTCTTAGATTGTTCCTGGTCAAGGTTTACACTACTTGGTCAGTAAAGTAAACCCGTTGAGACTGGTACATGTCGTATACTGTAATATATGATTCCAATGGTTTCTCAATGAACCATAAGTCTTGGAGACTCGTATAGACGTGTAGGTGTTTATAGCGAATAAACACTGAACGACTCACCGAAGATTCTTAATGGATGGTACACCAATATCAATAAGAATCTTCTTGGGTTGAGTAGCATTTGTGATTCTTCGACTTGAGATGCCACTGTGGGTACATGAGATATCTTCTAAACTTAGATGGCAGTCACGTCACCGATCTATTTAGATCAAACCTCCGCATGTTCGTTGGGTGTAGATAGATCCTCAGGGTGTCCTGTGTGTATCAAGATAGGATCCGTCAGTTCTGTGTACCAAAGCATATGTAATCCATATGATTAGAAATCAGATAAAACCATGGGCCCGTGGTAAAGTTTAGAAGTTAGTTCTAAACATTCTTTTAAAGATTGCTAATAGAATAGTCGACTGGATAAAACCTATAGAGATTTGACGTTTACATCTATATCTCTGAGATTTATCTGGATACCTGTGACGGAGGAATTATACATTTATCATGACCTCGACATGTATGATTCAACGAGTTTATCCGTGATCGTCATAATTTACGGGTGGATAAATTATGGACACGAAATTGGATTTCGTGATGGATATACCTGAATCTAGAGAGTCTCAATAATGAAACATAATCGTAGAGCACTAGAGCAACATTTATAAATAATATTGATTATTTATAAAGTCGTTTAAAGGTTAAACGTAAAAATACATGTTAAGGGACCCGATAGTCATTTCCTTAATTATTGTGTATTTACATTTAATACTTGATTAATTAAATACACATTAATTAATAGTCAAATTGAGATATTTGACTAATATCCTAAATGAATATATGTATTTGATATTTAATGTAAATATAATACATATATTTAATATATTTATATTTAATTAATTAATTAATTAATTATTAAATGATTAAATTAATTAAAATATAAATATCTTAACATTTGGATATTTAGATTAAATGGCTTAGTTGCCTTTGTTGACTTAATATAAATGTGTTTAAAGTGTTTACAAGATATTTGTATCAAGTTGAACAATTAATATCAAATGAAATTGAAATTAAAATTCTAGTATATGCTTGTTACATTCGGCCAAGGCCTTTTGGTCAACAAGTATATATTGTTTTAATTTTCATTTGGTGAATAACCTAATACACTTTCTAACCTAAACTCCATTAAAAGAAAACAAGAGAAGCTAGAGAGGAAGAAAGGAAAAACTAAAGAAAAAGTTTGGATTTAGTAAGTTTTCTTAACTTGCTATTAGAGAGGAAATTGTTCCTTATGTTCTAGGCTACTTCTTGTGATGTTCTCATGTTATTATTTTCTTTATTCTTTGTGTTTTTGATGAATGGAAGTTTGGTGAAAGTGTTGAGCATGTATAATGATAGAAGCTTGTGACTAGTGTAGGTATAAGTATTCTTTTATGGTTTTGGAAACCTTGTTGCTAATCTAGAGTTATTGACCCACTCTTAAATGACCTATATTTGATCTAGATTTGTTTCATTGTGTTGAGACTTTGGTTGGATGGAAGAAACATGATTGAAGTAATTGATTTAACCAATTTGATCTAATTTATCCAATTTGAGGAAATTGAAAAATTAGGGTTTAAGACCTCATCCAAATTTGAGGCTTTTCATTTAAGTTGTGTATAAGGATGTGTATATGATGCATATAAAGTTTCATGTTGGTTGGATATGTCTTGAAGAATGGAAGTGCAAAATGCACAATAATGAACCTAAGTGAGGCTCTCGGCCAAATGGAAGATTTTGGGGATTTTTGTTGCTCTTGGTGTTTTGATGTTTTGAACATGCTAAGTTCATCTTAGAAATGATTTAGAATCATCCAAAATTGATTTGATCAATTTCGGATTAAAATGAACTAAATACCAAGTGTAAGGGCAATTCGGTAAATTCACTTAAATATGATTTATTGAATTTTACTTCATAATTTGATTATTGGGTAATTAAATAAATATTTTTATTTAATTAATCTAAAAAAAAAATGTTTTGAAATCGAAAAATTTGATTTTCCACCGTTTCCGCTGCGTTACCGGATTTAGCCCCTAAAACCCCTACAAAATGGTATCTGAGCGAGTCTGATCCTAGGCCCCCTAAAATGATTAGCCTTTATTAAATCAATATTTAATCATGTTTTCTTGACTTTATACATGCTTATTAGAATCTAAATGGTTAGATTTATGGTGTATAACACTTAGCGAAAAATCCATAATTAATAAGATTTGAATGTAATTATGTATTTGATGCATGTTATATGGTCCCTCTTGTCAATACGGTTTATGAGTATTTCTCTGTGAATACATCCGAGACCGTGCCTCTGCTGTGAGGGTGTAGCCGATAGAGATTTGTTTATAATCGGATGTATATCAGATACTAGATAAATTCAAGCGAAAGCGGAATTCTGAACGTGCCCTAGCTGTCAGGATTACGTAAGTAACTTGAGTTTATCATTGATAAGTTTAACCTTGGTACGTCTCCTTATGGGCCTTCCTTAGCAGCGACAACGAGAAAAGACCAGGACTGGAAACTTAGGAGTCACTATTGAGTGATTGACAAATGAGTTGTCTACCTGATGAATATACGTAGGCGAGACCGTGCCTCTGCTGTGAGCCGAAATATATTCACGGGATCCACCTTTCACTATTTGTAATTAATTTAATTATTAAATCTTTGTATTCTGTTTGGGGATTACAGTATTGCATGATTTAGTGGGAGAGACATATTAGATTAAAAATCCATGTTCTAGTTTATGCTTATGATATTATATGAAACTGCTTTATTTTTGCTAACCGTTTTTCGTGATATATATGATAGAGTTGTGATGGCGGCACCATCCACAAATCAGTTTGCGCGTATGCTTGATGCGAACAAATTGAAAGACGTTGATAACTTTGCGGATTGGGAATTGGATTTGAGGATTGTCCTCGATTCCGAGAAACTGGGATATGTCATTGAGGGTCCACTGCCCCTTGCTGTGGCACAGGATGCTACTCCGGAAGAACGCGAAGTCTTCCAGACTTGGAAGGATGATGACTTAAAAGTTAAGTCATACATCTTAAGTTCGCTTTCACTGGGACTCAGGAAACAGTATTATGGCATGTCAGATGCCTATACAATGATGACTCGTTTAAGACAGTCATTTGAGAACCAAGAACAAGTGATTGTTCACAAGGTCACAATGGAACTGTTCCATGCGCGATTAGATGAGGGGCAACCTGTTAGCCCACATGTTCTTCAGATGATCGATTTGATCGATCAGTTGAGGCAATATGATCTCACTCTAAATGATTTCCTTGGTAGGAGTGTCATTTTTGGTTCGCTCCTAGCTTCTTATCGCCAATTTGTAATGTATTTCAACATGAACAGGACTATCTTCACCTACTAAGAGCTACATAGGATGTTGCTCACGGCGGAAGAGGACCTGAAGAAGGGAATACCAACTCGCCCTCCAAGACCTACTTCTCTTTCTGCTTCTTCCCAGGGATGGTCCAAGGGAAAGAAGAAGAAAGGATAGAAGAAGAAGGCTTTTGGTCCTCAACCACAGGCGAAGATAGCGAAGCCCAAAAGGGCTTCTGAAGATAAATGCCATCACTGCAGCAAGGTCGGGCACTGGAAAAGGAACTGTCCTGACTATATTGCCCAGCTGAGGAGGGAGAGAGCATCTACATCAAGTACATTTATTTTTCCAGTTATTGATTTATCTTTGGCTTGTGAAGCCGTTACATCCAGTTGTATTTTAGATGTTGCTTGTCCTATTCACATTTGCAATTCATTGCAGGTGCTGAAGGAAAGTAGGAAACTGAAGCCTGGAGAGATGCAGTTACGATTCGGTAGTGGAGATTCTTTGGATGCAGTTGCAGTTGGAGTATGCGAGGTCTCATTGCCGAATGGGACACTTTTGTTAAATGACTGCCAGTTTGTACCAGGATGTGTCGCTAATTTTATATCACTTTTTGTATTGGATACAGAAGGCTTTTGTATAAATATTAAGAATAGTTCTTTATGTTTATATGATAGAAATAATATTCAGATCATTTGTTGTCCAAACCAGCATGGTCATTATACATTGCAAACTTCAAAAGATATTTTAAATACTGGAGTTAATAAACGTAGTTTACCTGTAATAATAATACTGAACTTTGGCATATGCGGCTTGGTCACATTGGCGTTAAACACCTTACCCAATTGGTTAGGAATGGTTTGATACAAGATCTTGCCATTGAATCCTATCCAACTTGTGAATCCTGTATTCAGGGTAAGATGACCAAATTACTGGAACTCGTACATTCTGATGTATGTGGTCCACTAAGTCAGATTGCTCACAGTGGTTATTCATACATCCTTACAATTACTGATGATCTGTCACGATATGGTTATGTGTATTTGATGCGACATAAATCAGAAACCTTTGAAAAGTTCAAAGAATTCTGAAATGAAGTAGAAAAATAAACTGGTCAATATATTAAATGCCTTCGATATTCTCGCTCAATATACTCCTCCAGGTACCCCACAGCAAAATGGAGTATCTGAGAGGAGAAATCAGACTTTATTGGATATGGTCCGATCAATGTTGAGTTTCACAGATTTGCCCTATTATTTATGGGGCTACTCTCTCTTAACAGATGCACATGTTTTGAATAAGATTCCTTCAAAAGCTGTTCCTACGACACCGTATGAGATATGGTTCGATAGGAGACCAAATCTTAGTTACATTAAGGTTTGGGGTTGTTCTGCCTATGTCAGGGTGACTCGGCAAGATAAGTTTTCGCCTCGAGGGCAAAAGTTTAGTGTAGGACACAGAACTTGGGCGACGCATGCTGTTCTAGGCTCGCGGCCTAGTGGGAGTACGGAGTAGCCCGCGAGGGACTAAACCAGAGAATAATGGAGTCGCCACCCGGTGTGAACCGGGACAAAGATTTAATGCCGCACTCACCCCTCGCAAGGGAAGACGTCAAACCGTTGGGTTCGGAATGGTCCCTTACTTATGTCACTTGTGATGATATAATTTGTGCAATAAATCAACCGAATCTACTCAATAATCATGCTCAAGGGTACTTAGATCTAATACATACTCGTCAAAATAACTCTTAATCTAAGTTTGCATGCTTGAAAGTAAGTCTTTGAACGGCATACAAAATATCACACGATGAGCACATTGAACCATTAAATCTCATTAACAAATAACCACTTAAACATGAATATAAACTAAACCAAACACCGTGCATAAAGAATAACATAATCATGCTTTGAAAATAAATAATAAACTAGGCTAATCATGCTTTAAATAATGAATAAACAACCTACGAACTATAACATGCTCAAATACAAATTTGGATGAGACGAAATATATGTCTCTTAAGTGGTACGTGGCGTCGTATCCCGAGTGCAGATCGCAATACCGTCCATTCGGAATCGGCTACGGAATTTACATCCGGGTTTCCATCCTATATACCACAAAAGGGGACACATATTCCGCTCATCCAACAATTACATCATGCCTCAAACGACTCTCATGCAATAATATTTTTAAAATAAATAAAATAAAACGAAAGATATAACTAAAAAGGTGCCCTCAGGTCTAACCTCTTTTGTCGTCTCAAGAAAGGGCGTTACACGTCCGTTGGAAGGGTGAATGATCCGCTACTTTTCCGATTTGTTAACTCAACATTTTTCCTCGTTGTTTTGATGTTCGGGCTGCTGTTTTTGGTCCGTTTCGCTGCTACATTTCAAGTCACCGTTTTGTTTATTTTGGGGACTGTTTTGGGCGATCTTGAAGGCTAATTAGCTTGCGGTTTTAAGGGCTTTATGGGGAACTTTGTGCAGTTTTTTGATGCAGTTTTTAGGTGTTTTTAGGGCTGTTTTATTGGTTAAAATCGCAGCAAAAACTGGGCAGAATGTGGAGCAGAATGTGGCAGTTTTTTATGGGCAGAATGGGGTGTTTTGCGTGACTGTTTGGGGCTTGCAGTGGGGCTGTGTGTTGGGGATATTTTGTGCGACTTTAGGACTGTATTTTGGGCTTGTTTTGGCGTGAATTAGGGCTGTGAAGGGTGGGCTAATTGGCGGTAAATGGGGCTATATTTTGGTGATGGGCGTGAGTGGTGTAAGGTGGAAGAAGATGTTTCACGGCAGTGGGTGGCTTAGGGGATGCGGCAATAGGGCTTGGAGGAGGTGCTTGGGCGTGCAAATGAAGGCTTAGACTTGTGTCCTAGGCGTGAATATGAGATATGTGTGCTGATGAGAATGGTCTGCTTAGGGTTTTCAATCGGTTGAGTGGTGAGTTTTGAGTTATTGTTGGTTGATTTACGTGGCTTTATGAAATGAATTGGCTGAGTGTACGAAACGACAGGCTGTGTGGTTAATGGCTAAGTGTGCGTTGAGGTGGGACGTGAGCACGTTGAGGGTGCTATGGGTGTGAGGGTTTGTGGGGTGTTGTTTGGTAAGATGGGCGCTAGGTGAGTGGGTTAGGTGGCAGGCTAAGCGTGAGGACGTGGGGGCTGGTCGGTTAGTGCATGCTGAGTGTAATTTATGCGTGGCTGTGTGAGTGTCAAATTAATAGGGTTGTGGATGTGATGAACATGGTGCATGAGGACTCATCGTGGCTTTGTTTTTTTCAGTTCACGTGGAGAGAATCCCGTGTGGAGAGTGAGAGCTTAGGGTTTTTATTCTTGTGTGTTTTTTTTTGTGAGAATGAATCAGCTAGGGTTTGGTAAGGGGCTGAATGGTTCTTTTTATAGGCCAATGGATGGGGTTTTCCTTATTTGGGTAGGAGAGGGATTGGGAGATATTTTTAATTATTATGTGATAGGGAAAATCTTTAATTTGGGGAAGTGATTTATGTATTTTAGGAAAAAGGATTTAATTTAATTAGGAAGGTGATTTAATTTGTGAATGTGATTTAATTTAATTTAATTTAAGTTTAATTTAATTGGTTTTAATTATTTAATTTGTGAGATGCATTTTAAGTGTTTTAATTATTTAATTTGTGAGGTGTATTTTAATGGGCTTGGGTTAGGTGTGTGCTTTGAAACGGAGATCCAACCAGCGAACTCGAAGCTACTCCAACGAGTTAAATCCAACAATGTGTCAATTCTTGACCCTTTTCCTTCCGACGTCCGATTCCCGCGGCTTTCACGACTCAAGAGTTAGTGTCTCCATACGAGACTCATCATCGGGACTTACGTGCAAAAATACAGTGCCTACATTTAGGTTTGTCGGATATTCTTCGAATACGAGGGGATATCTGTTCTATGATACCGAGTATCGAATTGTGTTCGTAGCTCGCTTCGTAAAATTTCTAGAAGTAGAATTTTTGTCAGAAGGTGGTAATCATAGACAAGTTGAGCTTGATGAAGTCCAACCTGAAAACAACGAACCAACGGAGGAACCTGAAGTTCAAGTAGATGAATGACCTTCAACACACACACTCTGTAGGTCGCAAAGGGTATCTAGATCTCCTGAACGCTTGTATTTGATACAAGAAAAGAGTCTGGATGTTCTCTTAGTTGAAGAGACAAATTCTTTCACCTATAGAGAATCGATGTTAGACATTGACTCCGTGAAATGGAAATGTGCCATGAAATCCGAGATAGACTCAATGCATGAGAATCAAGTTTGGGACTTGGTTCCGCTTCCTGAAGGAATTGTTCCTATTGGTTGTAAATGGGTTTACAAAAGGAAGCGCGGGCCTGACGGTAAGGTTGAAACTTACAAGGCTCGACTGGTAGCAAAAGGTTACATGCAGCGACCTGGCGTCGACTACGATGAAACTTTTTCACCAGTAGTAATGCTTAAGTCTATTCAGATTTTGCTTTCTATAGCTGCGTATCATGACTACGAGATTTGGCAAATGGATGTCAAAACGGCTTTTCTAAATGGATTTCTTGATGAAGAAATCTATATGGAACAGCCGGAAGGTTTTGCATCCAGCGAAAACTCGAGCATGGTATGTAAGCTTAAGAAGTCCATTTATGGACTTAAACAAGCTTCACGAAGTTGGAATCTTCGATTCGACAAGATTATTAGATCGTCTAATTTTCTCAAGAATTCATAAGAATCCTGTGTGTATCAGAAGGCCAGTGGGAGCATGGTCGTATTTCTAATCCTATATGTTGATGACATCCTAATCATTGGGAATGATCTAGGTATGTTACAAAGCGTCAAAGCGCATCTCTGTAAAAATTTCTCCATGAAGGACCTGAGAGAAGCTTCCTATGTTTTAGAGATAGACAAAAGAGGCTGATTGGGTTATCCCAATCAACGTACATAGATAAGATCTTGGAACGGTATAGTTTTGGTAACTGTAAGACAGCAACCATACCGTTTAGACATGGGATCCATCTTTCAAAGAAGATGTGTCCACAAACAGAAGATGAGAAGGTTAGAATGTCTAACCAACCTTATGCTTCGTGTTTGGGTAGCATAATGTATGCCATGTTATGTATGAGGCCTGATACCAGTTTCGCTGTTAGCGTAACTAGTCGATATCAGTTCAATCCAGGTAAAGACCATTGGATGGCCATTAAACATATCTTAAAGTATCTTAAAGGTACTAAGGATAAGTTGATAATTTATGGAGGAAACGAACTGCAAGTTAATGTGTATACAAACTCCGATTTCCAATCGGATCCCGGTGATAGAAAGTCTATATCTGGATTTGTCTTTACCCTTAACGGAGGTGCAGTTTGTTGGAAGAGTTCTAAACAGGGATCAACAGCAGATTCCACCACTGAGGCGGAATATATTGCAGCTTCTGCAGCTGCAAAAGAAGCTGTGTGGATAAAGAATTTTATCGCAGAATTGGGAGTTGTCACAAGTATCGAGAATCCGATTTCGTTATACTGTGATAATATTGGAGCCATTGCTCAAGAAAAGGAACCAAGGGCGCATCAGAAGTCGAAGCATGTGGAACAAAAGTACCACATCAATCGAGAGATTGTGTCGCGAGGGGATATTATCGTGTGCAAGACACCAAGTGATAATAATGTAGCAGACCCGCTGACAAAGGCCATACCTCCAAAGTTGTTTGATAAACACGTGGATTCGATGGGTATTAGATACAATCGTTATTGGCACTAGAGCAAGTGGGAGATTTTGTTGGGGTTGGTGCTCAGAGCGCCAATTCTCGATTGTATTTCTTTGAGAATACTTTTGTAAAACTATATTATTATGAATAATATATACAGTTCTATAATATAATCTATCTTTTAATATGGTAAAGACGTAATGACCTTAGAATGATTAGTCATGGTACTGTTGCAAAAGCGTCGCAACTGACATTGAGTAGTATCATGACGTTGTCATTCTCAGACTGTTCCTGGTCAAGGTTTACACTACTTGGTCAGTAAAGTAAACCCATCGAGACCGGTACATGTCGTATACTGGAATATATGATTCCAATGGTTTCTCAAAGAACCATAAGTCTTGGAGACTAGTATAGACGTGTAGGTGTTTATAGCGGATAAACACTGAACGACTCACCGAATATTCTTAATATATGGTACACCAACGTCAATAAGAATCTTTTTAGGTTGAGTAGCACTTGTGATTCTTAGACTTGAGATGCCATTGTGGGCACATGCGACATCTTCTACACTTAAATGGAAGTCACATCACCGATCTATTTAGATCAGACCTCCGCCTGTTCGTTGGGTGTAGATAGATCCTCAGGGTGTCCTATGTGTATCAAGATAGGATCCTTCAGTTCTGTGTACCAGAGCATAGGTAGTCCATATGATTAGCAATCTGATAAAACCATGGGCCCGTGGTAAAGTTTAGAAGTTAGTTCTAAACATTCTTTTAAAGATTGCTAATAGAATAGTCGACTGTATAATCACTATAGATATTTGACGTTTACATCTATATCTCTGGGATTTATCCGGATACCTGTGACGGAGGAATTATACATTTTCCATAACCTCGACCTGTATGATTCAGCGAGTTTATCCGTGATCGTCATAATTTACGGGTGGATAAATTATGGACACGAAATTAGATTTCGTGACGGATATACCTGAATCTAGAGAGTCTCAATAATGAAACATACTCGTAGAGCACTAGAGCAACATTTATAAATAATATTGATTATTTATAAAGTCGTTTAAAGGTTAAACGCAAAAATACATGTTAAGGGACCCGATAGTCATTTCCTTAATTATTGTGTATTTACATTTAATACTTGATTAATTTAAATACACATTAATTAATAGTCAAATTGAGATATTTGACTAATATCCTAAATGAATATATGTATTTAATATTTAATGTAAATATAATACATATATTTAATATATTTGTATTTAATTAATTAATTAATTATTAAATGATTAAATTAATTAAAATATAAATATCTTAACATTTGGATATTTAGATTAAATGGCTTAGTTGCCTTTGTTGACTTAATATAAATGTGTTTAAAGTGTTTACAAGATATTTGTATCAAGTTGAACAAATTAATATCAAATGAAATTGAAATTAAAATTCTAGTATATGCTTGTTACATTCGGCCAAGGCCTTTTGGTCAACAAGTATATATTGTTTTAATTTTCATTTGGTGAATAACCTAATACACTTTCTAACCTAAACTCCATTAAAAGAAAACAAGAGAAGCTAGAGAGGAAGAAAGGAAAAACTAAAGAAAAAGCTTGGATTTAGTAAGTTTTCTTAACTTGCTATTAGAGAGGAAATTGTTCCTTATGTTCTAGGCTACTTCTTGTGATGTTCTCATGTTATTATTTTCTTTATTCTTTGTGTTTTTGATGAATGGAAGTTTGGTGAAAGTGTTGAGCATGTATAATGATAGAAGCTTGTGACTAGTGTAGGTATAAGTATTCTTTTATGGTTTTGGAAACCTTGTTGCTAATCTAGAGTTATTGACCCACTCTTAAATGACCTATATTTGATCTAGATTGTTTCATTGTGTTGAGACTTTGGTTGGATGGAAGAAACATGATTGAAGTAATTGATTTAACCAATTGGTCTAATTTATCCAATTTGAGGAAATTGAAAAATTAGGGTTTAAGACCTCATCCAATTTGAGGCTTTTCATTTAAGTTGTGTATAAGGATGTGTATGTGATGCATATAAAGTTTCATGTTGGTTGGATATGTCTTGAAGAATGGAAGTGCAAAATGCACAATAATGAACCTAAGTGAGGCTCTCGGCCAAATGGAAGATTTTGGGGATTTTTGTTGCTCTTGGTGTTTTGATGTTTTGAACATGCTAAGTTCATCTTAGAAATGATTTAGAATCATCCAAAATTAATTTGATCAATTTCGAACTAAAATGAACTAAATACCAAGTGTAAGGGCAATTCGGTAAATTCACTTAAATATGATTTATTGAATTTTATTTCATAATTTGATTATTGGGTAATTAAATAAATATGTTTATTTAATTAATCCGAGAAAAAAAGTTTTGAAATCGGAAAATTTGATTTTCCACCGTTTCCGATGCGTTACCGGATTTAGCCCCTAAAACCCTTACAGGCTTGACATTGCTCCTTCCCTCTGTTTCTTGGATTTGGTTCTGTATTGTTGGGAAGATTTCCTGGCGGTCTGTAGCTCTGAGCATTGGCCAGTTGTCCAATTTGATTCTCTAGTGCTTTGATGGAAGCTGATTGGCTTTGAAACATAGCATCATATGCTGCTTGTTACTTTTTGAACATCTCTGCAATCCATTCTTTCATCTCTGGTTCTTTCTCAGGTTCATGACCTTTGTTCTGTTGCTGGAATCCAGGTGGTGGATAATTCTGCTGTTGAAATCCAGGTGGTGGATTGTTCTTTTGCCCTGAATTGTTGCTCCATGAAAAGTTAAGATGATTCCTCCACCCTGGGTTGTATGTGTTGGAATATGGATTGTTCCATTGTATGTTGAAATTGTTGACATAATTCACCGTTTCTTCAGGTTGGGTTGGATGTGGTGCTCCTCCATATGTTGAACTTGTGGCTCCAGTGTTGCTTTGGGTGCTGAGAGTCTCCATGAATTTGCAAATCTGATCCAGCTTAGCACTGACTGCTGTGTTAGCTCTAACTTCATAAATTCCTGCAATTCTCTGGATCATGCTCCTTTCTGTTGGCCACAAGGAATTGTTGTTGGCCATTTATTCCATTAGGTCCCAAGCTTGATCTTCTTCTTTTGCCATCAAAGCTCCTCCAGCAGTAGTATCAATTGTAGTTCTCATCAGTCCAGAAAGTCCATTATAGAAAGTTTGGACTTGAAGCCATCTTGGAATCTCATGGTGAAGACATTTCCGGAGCAAATCCTTGTACCTTTCCCAAGCTTCTTAGAGAGTCTCTGAGTCAAGTTGTACAAAAGATGTGATGTCATTCCTCAATTTTGCTGTTCTGGCTGGTGGAAAGTACTTTCCAAGGAATTTGGTGGCTAGATTGTTCCATGTTGTGATGGAACCTGCTGGTAGTGAATGTAGCCAAGCCTTAGCTCTGTCTTTCAAGGAATATGGAAAAACTCACAGTCTCATTGCTTCCTCAGCTCCTCGGTTGTAATTGAAAGTGCCCCAAACTTCCAGGAAGTTTCTGATGTGGGCATTGGTATCTTCAGTTGCATTTCCTCCAAACTGAACTGACTATTGAATCATCTGGATGCATGTTTTGATGTCACATGTATTTGCTGGTAAGGGAGGAAGAAAAATACAGGAAATGAAGCCGCCAACCACCGGAATGGTTCTGTCTCGAATGGGAATTGGTGGTGCAACCTCCAAAGGTTCAAGTTCCATGTTAACGATTGCTTCTTGGCCTTCTCGTCTTTCCCTTCTCAATTTTCTGATGGTTCTTTCAATTTCTGGGTCAAGCGGTCGGATTTAAAAGCTTTTCGTTCGTCTTGACCGGTGCATTCACACGCGTATAACGCAAGCGCACGTATCGTTCAAGTAGTATAAAAATATCGATCCCACGAGGACTTAATTCCTATTATTGTTACTAATTATTGAATCTATTTATTTACAGATATCTAATTATAGGGAGAAGAGAATTGATTGCTTTTGGTTGGTTGAATGTGGATTTGCTAAATAAAATAAAAATAGACTCAAAAGAAAATACCAAGGAAAATAAATAAAAAGACTCAAGGATCTAGGGTCGTGACTCCACACAATATTATTAAAAGATGATTGACTCTCTTATTTATGTGTAATAAATTAATCTGCTAACATGGAACACGATGATATGCAAAAGCCTCTTTCGATGGTCAGACGCAAATACCCAGTATAACCCAATTGAACCATATGTCTATGTCAACCAAATTACCTGAATCATTAAGTTTAAGTTCCAATTATGGCTACCCACGCCCGACAGATATATGTCTATCCTGTAAGGAAATCTATTAAATGGTTATCTATCCTCAAGGAAGATCGTGAGTTATTGAATATAAGGCTAAACTTAAAATCTCTATGTCTAGTTCATTTTAAGTTTACCACATCAATCTTATTGGTGATCAGACAACAAGAAGCATTAAGCTTAAGACTCAATAAACAAACTAAAGTACTACCCATAAAAAGAAAATCAATTATTAAATATGGATATTGTGTTTCATCACTTCCCTAGAATAAAAATAAAAATGCTGCGGGTTGGGGATCCACTTTTACTATTTATAATTTAGATATCTCCCTTAATATAATACAGAAATTAAACATGATATTACCGACCATCCATAAAGGCGGTATTCCTTATTAAGTCAAATTAAGTCCGACCAGCCATAAAGGTGGTATTATTATTTGAACATAAACCAGTCATATAGGCGGTAATTATCTATCACCTAAAAACCAGCCATATAGGCGGTTGACCGGTGCTTACACACGCGTATAACGCAAGCGCACGTATCGTTCAAGTAGTATAAAAATATCGATCCCACGAGGACTTAATTCCTATTATTGTTACTAATTATTGAATCTATTTATTTACAGATATCTAATTATAGGGAGAAGAGAATTGATTGCTTTTGGTTGGTTGAATGTGGATTTGCTAAATAAAATAAAAATAGACTCAAAAGAAAATACCAAGGAAAATAAATAAAAAGACTCAAAGGATCTAGGGTCGTGACTCCACACAATATTATTAAAAGATGAATTGACTCTCTTATTTATGTGTAATAAATTAATCTGCTAACATGGAACACGATGATATGCAAAAGCCTCTTTCGATGGTCAGACGCAAATACCCAGTATAACCCAATTGAACCATATGTCTATGTCAACCAAATTACCTGAATTCATTAAGTTTAAGTTCCAATTATGGCTACCCACGCCCGACAGATATATGTCTATCCTGTAAGGAAATCTATTAAATGGTTATCTATCCTCAAGGAAGATCGTGAGTTATTGAATATAAGGCTAAACTTAAAATCTCTATGTCTAGTTCATTTTAAGTTTACCACATCAATCTTATTGGTGATCAGACAACAAGAAGCATTAAGCTTAAGACTCAATAAACAAACTAAAGTACTACCCATAAAAAGAAAATCAATTATTAAATATGGATATTGTGTTCATCACTTCCCTAGAATAAAAATAAAATGCTGCGGGTTGGGGATCCACTTTTACTATTTATAATTTAGATATCTCCCTTAATATAATACAGAAATTAAACATGATATTACCGACCATCCATAAAGGCGGTATTCCTTATTAAGTCAAATTAAGTCCGACCAGCCATAAAGGTGGTATTATTATTTGAACATAAACCAGTCATATAGGCGGTAATTATCTATCACCTAAAAACCAGCCATATAGGCGGTTGACCGGTGCTTACACACGCGTATAACGCAAGCGCACGTATCGTTCAAGTAGTATAAAAATATCGATCCCACGAGGACTTAATTCCTACTGTTGTTATTAATTATTGAATCTATTTATTTACAAATATCTAATTGAGGGTGAAGAGAATGATTGCTTGACTGATTTGGTTGATTGTAGTTTTGCAAAATAAATAAATAAAATAAAAAGACAAAAGAAAATACTAAGGAAAATAACAAAAGACACAAAGATCCAGGGTTGTGAATCATTCTAATATCTTTTTAAAAGATGAGGTGGTTAATTTATAGTTGGGTAAAATATTGATTTATTAACCTGAAACACTAAATTATGTAAAAGCCTCTTCCGATGGTCAATTACAAATACCCAGTATAATCCAATTGAACCATATGTCTATGTCAACCAAATTATCTGGATTCATTAAGATTAAGTTTCAATTATGGCTACCCGCGCCCGACAGGTATATTCCTATCCTGTAAGGAAATCTATTAAGGGTTATCTATCCTCAAGTAAGATCGTGGGCTATTGAGTCTAAGGTCTTAAACTTAAAATCCATATGTCTAGTTCATTTTAAGTTTTCCCAATCAGTTTTATTAATGGCCAATTAATTAAAAAGCATTAAGATTAAGACTCAATAAATAAATCTTTAAATTACCCCAAACTATAATTTAACCCCTTATAAACCCGTGATATTGAAATTCATCACAACCCTAGATAACTAACTTAGTTATGACACATAGCTATGGCTGATAAAATAAAAGACATAAAATGCTGAAAAGTAAATGCGGTAAAGTAAATACTGAAAAGTAAAAAAATAAAATAAAATAAAATAAAATGCTAAGGCAAAAGGAATTAACTTCTACTATTTACTATTTAGATATCTCCCTTAATATAATATATTCACTCGTGATAAAATTACCAACCGGCCAATATAGCGGTATCCCATTTAAGTCAAATTAAGTCCAACCAGCCATATAGGCGGAATCAAAATAACCAGCCATAAAGGCGGAACGGAAATTTAATTACCAACCGACCAGTCTGGCGGTATCCTTGCTTAGTCAGGTTTAACCAGATTAAATTGAAATTACCAACCGACCAATATAGCGGTATTCCTTTTAAGTCAAATTTTAAATGGTGAATATATTATTTTTAAGGGAGATTAATCTAAATAGCAATAGTAAAAGAATTATATTTCACCCTAGCAAAGGAAAATTACCTCCTCATTGCTTGAAAAATAAAAACTGCAAAAGTAAAGAAAGAAAAAGTTTGTACGTAAAAGTAAATTACAGAAAGTAAAAAACTGAAAAGTAAAGAAAAGAAAGTGCGAAACTGAAAATTTATTACTGAAAGTGAAAATTTATTACTGAAATTGAAAATAAACAAACTAGATACAATCTTCTTATTTATTCTTAAGGAATTTCAAAGAAGAAAGTATGAATTTTACAAATGAAATGGCTTGGTATTTATAGGCAAAATTTTGCCACCATCAAATCATCAATCAATTTCTCCACCAAATCCATTATTAATTTCTCCACTAATTACTCCACCAAATCCATAATTGCTCCACTAATTGCTTATCTTGTTTGGTGATGATTTGATAATTTTTATTAATTATTTATTAATTTATATTTTGCTTTGAAAATGATT
This sequence comes from Zanthoxylum bungeanum, assembly GCA_019454045.1. NCBI lineage: Eukaryota > Viridiplantae > Streptophyta > Magnoliopsida > Sapindales > Rutaceae > Zanthoxylum > Zanthoxylum bungeanum. The sequence continues at coordinate 60,104 of SKCR01037030.1, read as the reverse complement.
GATAATGACTTTTAATAATTACACTCCACACACTTCTGGATGGTTCATCAATTTAGTTCATGAAATCATCAGAATTTGAAAATATTTTCTCTTTCACAGTTGTAGATCTTTGAGTCTTCTTTAATCTGGAACTTGAATCAGCTCAATCCGATATCTGAGTAAAAAGTTATGCTCAAAATACGACAGATGTGCAAAACTGGAATTTCCAAAACTGCACTTCGTCAAAACGCCCTTTCAAGTTTCCAATCTCCAAAATTAATATATCAAGTCCAATAATTGCCCTTATTTGACCCAAATTTCGTCCTAAATGATTTTATTGAGTCCCGATATTATTTTATCTGCAAAATAAAATAAAACACATCAAAACGTTCATCAAACCCGAGAAACTAAACAAAATATTAAGTTAAAGGGGCAGTAAATATTGATATATTTTCCGCTCATCAGCGGTGCCACATTATGTCAAATAAATAAAACCAACCATTAAGGTGGTAATCTTTTATATTTTGAATTATAATTTCCATATTATATTTAAGGGAGATTAATCTAAATTAAAAATAATAAAATTTTCACCTTTTCCCCAGCGGAAAATTAATTACAAAACATTAAAGAAAGGTAGAAGAAGATATACTACTATTACTGAAAATTAAAATACATAAATTAAAAATAATATTTATATACAAAAATAGATGCTTCCTATAAAACCAGGGAAAAGTCCCCAAGGAAAGCATGAGGAGAAATGAATGGTGGAGGCCTCCAATTTATAGGAAATTTTTTGTCTTGCGTCGTGAAGCCAGAAAGTGCTTGGCGTCGCGACGCCCGAACAGTTACTTGGTCTACTCGTCTTTGACCACGCGTATTGTCGGCACAATATTAGAGTGACACGTGGCTCTCTATGAGTGGGCGATGATGCGGTCCAATGAATAGGCGACACGTGGCAGCGGTTGATTGGTTGAGATTTCGGTCCAATAGATGAGTGACACGTGGCACAATATGATTCGTCGAATATTCGGTCCAATGAGGGAGTGACACGTGGCACACGCTTCAATTGGTCCAATCAGATGTCGACACGTGGTGGCCGGCGCACATTAGTAGAACCGCTGTGATGGTGACACGTGGCACGACGCACGTTAGCATGATCGGCGCATGTTAGTAAAATCCGGCGCATGTTAGTAAAGTCAACCAACCAGATTCTGACATGTGGCGGCCGACGCACGTTAGCAGTGTATGGCGCACGTTAGACGTCACGACACGGCCTGGGCGTCGCGACGCACCGAAGACAGTTTTGCCCATGTTGGTCCATTTTTGTCTGTTTTGGCCCCAAATTGCCTCCAATGCTTTCCAAACTTTATTTATCTGCAAAATAACAATAAAACACATTAAAACGTTCACAAAACTCGAGAAACAATACAAAATATTAGGCTAAATGAGTGGGAAATAGTGATATAAATACCACTCATCACGTCTCATGTAGTGTCTGAAAACATGAAACACAAGAAAACAAAAATAATAAGTAAAAAGAAAAATTAGACACAAGTAATGTATCTAACCCCTAAACTAATAGTAAAAGATAACTAAGTTTCCGGCAACGGCGCCAAAAACTTGACCGGCGTAATCACATGCGTATAACGCAAGCGCACGTATCGTTCAAGTAGTATAAAAAATATCGATCCCACGAGGACTTAATACATATGCTATTAATTTATGAGGTCAAATGATTACTAGTATCTAATGGTTTGTTTGATTTGATTGGGACTGTGATTTTAAAAATTTAACAAATAAATAAAAATGGCGCGAAAATAGATTTAAGAAATTCCAAATTTATAAAACTATATAGGGTTGTGAATCCTTCCAATATTATTTAAAGATGAAATGGTTATCCTATAGTTGGGTAATATATTGATTTACTAACCTGGAACACTAAATTATGTAAAAGCCTCTTCCGATGGTCAATTACAAATACCCAGTTTAACCCAATTGAACCATATGTTTATGTCAACCAAAATACCTGGATTCATTAATATTAAGTTCCAATTATGGCTACCCCGCCCGACAGGTATATTCATATCCTGTAAGGAAATCTATTAAGGGTTATCTATCCTCAAGGAAGATCGTGGGCTATTGAGTCTAGGGTCTTAAACCTAAAATCCATTTTCCAAGTTCATTTTAAGTTTACTAATCAAATTTACTAATGGTCAGTTAATAAAAAACATTAAGATTAAGACTCAATAAATAAATCTTTATATTACCCAAACTATAATCTAACCCCTTATAAACCGGTGATATTGGATTTCATCACAACCCCAGATAACTAACTTAGTTACGACACATAACTAGGGCTAGTGAAAACTTAAAAGACATAAAGTAAAAATACTGAAAAGTAAATGCAATAAAGTAAACAAAGTAAAAGTAAAAAGTAAAAGTAAAAAGTAAAAAAAAAATAAAAGAAAATTACTGAAAGTAAATTGCTGAAAAGTAAATTGCTGAAAGTAAATAAAGTAAAAGTACAATAAAAGAAAATGTTGGGGGTTAGAGGATCAACTTTTATTACTACTATTTTAGATATCTCCCTTAATATAATATATTAACTTTGCGTGATAATTACCAATCAGCCATAAAGGCATTATCATGATTAAGTCAAATTAATAATTAATTACCAACCGACCAACCAGGCGGTATCCATACTTAGTCAGGTTAACACCAATTTATAATTAATTACCAACCGGCCAATATAGCAGTATCCTCATTAAGTCATGTTTTAAATAGTTTATATATTATAATTAAAGGAGATTAATCTCAATAGCAATAATAAAAGCTTTACCTTTTACCCCAGCAAGGGGAAGTTACCTCCTCATTGCTTGAAAAGTAAAAACTGAAAAAGTAAAGAAATGAAAGTACTGTGCGTAAAAATAAATTGCGTAAAGTAAAAACTGAAAAGTTAAGGAAAGAAAGTGCGAAAGTGAAAATTAATTATTGAAAGCTGTAAATAAACAAACAAGATACAATATTCTTATTTATTCTTAAAGAATTTCAAAGCAGAAAATATGAATTTTACAAATGAAAGGTTTTGGTATTTATAGGCAAAATTTTGCCTCCATCAAATTCTCCACCAAATCCATTGTTAATTTCTCCACTAATTACTCCACCAAATCCATTATTAATTGCTCCACTAATTGCTTATCATGTTTAGTGATGATTTGATAATTTTATTATTTATTTATTAATTTATTTTTTGCTTTGAAAATAATTGAAAATGACTTTAATAATTACACACAACACACTTCTGGATGGTTCATCAATTTCGGTCATGAAATCTTCAGAATTCGAGAATATTTTGTCTTTCAAAGTTGTAGATCTTTGAGTCTTCTTTAATTTGGAACTTGAATCAGCTCAATCTGATATCGGAGTAAACAGTTATACTAAAAATACGGCAGATGCGCAAAATTAGAATTTCCAAAACTACACTTTGTCAAAACGCCCTTCCAAGTTTCCAATCTCCAAAATTAATATATCAAGTCCAATAATTGCCCTCATTTGACGTACAGTTCATCCTAAATGATTTCATTGAGTCCCAATATTATTTTATCTGCAAAATAAACGAAAAAAATATCAAAACGTTCATCAAACCCAAGAAACTAAACAAAATATTAAGTTTCCGCTCATCAGTCGCTGTGTGTGACCTCTGTAGCCTGGGCATTAATGGGAAATATCGCAATATCTTTTGAGGCACTTTCTTCCCCATACCACAGACTTTGTACCGACTTTCATCACATATCGGATAATATTCAAGTGATTCATACTCGGCACGAAATAATACACAGCATACTTACAAGCATAAATGTATTCATACCCCATTCCCAGATCACGCAACATTTTCTTTGCCTCGTAATACGACTTAAGCAATTCACTTCCAACCAGTAACATTTGCCATAGTAACTCTGGCATCATATCAATACTTTTGTTGGTCATTCTGTTGATCACTTTAATGTGTAATAATTTCACAACGAAATTCAATATCGACATTCCAACACCTTCAAATGGAAATTTTTTTAGCTCATAAAGTAATTTACTAAATAAGTTTTGATCATTTCCATTTAACACTAGTATGTCACCACAAATATTATGACCAAGTTGTGGACTTTGTAAGTCATGCAAAGCATCATTTATCTCATCGTTTGTAGGTTGATTGTAGCTACTGCTCCCTTCACTGGAACCAGTAAACCGTGATTGAGAATTATACTGCTCACCGTGATAAATCCACGTACGATAAGTTGGTGATATTCTTTGCATGTATAAATGATTATGAACTTCATCTAACCGTTTCATTTTCCTATTCAAACAATTTGTACATGGACACTGAACACGACCTTCTACATCAATATGTTGCTTTGCTGATTCCATGAACTCATGCACTCTATTACGGTATTCAAGACTCAATCTATCCACCGAGCTCATCCAATTTCTATCCATTTTAGCCAAATACCTAAATATAAAAATATAATTATCAAAAATCATATTACACTCATCAACATTACCAATTCATTAATTATTTATTTAAGCATATACATATATATTTAGTTGATTAATTAATTATTTTACAGAAAAAGATATATTTAGTTAATTAACTAATATACATATATGAATCATAAACCACTAAGTATATAATAAACATAATCATAAAAATGAAGACGATAATTTTTTACAAAGAATTAAACTGAAATACTTAAGTGAGATATATACTTACTCTTTACAAATATAAAGAAAAATAATAAAGATATATGAAAGAAGATTTACCTTATGGAAAATTAATTACAATTTAATTTAAAATTTGTAGGAGAGTTGTCAGGTTGCAGATGAGAGAGTCTCAAATTGCAAAGGATGAGATTGAAGATGATGAGAGAAAAATCAGAGGGGAAGAAGGGTTGGTGGCATTCTGCATTTTAATCTATTTTTAGCGTCGAATCACTCATTCGAAATGCTAAATGTCCGATTTTTAGCATCGAAATTTAATTTGGACGCTAAAGATTGACGAATTATCGGTGGCATCGTCATAAACCTTTAGCGACACAATATAGTCGACACTAAATGCCAACTTTTCGGCGTCGAAAATGATTTTCAATGCTAAAAGTATAAACTTTAGCGTCGCAATTTATGTCGATGCCAAAGATTATGAGAATAGTTGAAAAACGTTAGCGTCGATAATTATTCGACGCTAAAAGTTGTACTTCTAGAGTCGAAAATCGTTTTCGACGTTAAAAGTAGACAATTTTGACGTCGAAAATGATGTTCGTCACTAAAAACTTACATTTAGCTTCGAATATTAATTTCGACGCTAATAATCACTTTTAGCTTCGAAATTAAAGTAGACGCTAAAGATTTGGAAGCTAAAAATTCATTTTCTTATAGTGTATTTCCAATGCAAATTTTACACAATTATCAATATCTCCATTAGAGACCACATCAAAGCAAACCCTTAATTCTTCCACACAAAGACCTTTAAGTGATCCCAATATTTGATTTACCCAATTGACAAACATATGTCTTTCTACATTAAGTGGCTCAATTTTCAAATACCAAACTGATGTTAAATCTGCTAGTAAATGGATCATCAAAGTTTAAGCAACCAGTGAAACCTTTGCATAAATATCTCCATCTACTAGATAATTTGTTGGTTCTTGCTGCTTCTTTAATGGCAAGCGAGACAATATTTTTACAAGAATATTATCTAAAAGTTCGCTAATTCGATCACCCATTGTCTCTTTTTTTCCTCTCTTGTTATTTCCACCCAACATAATTTTCTTTTGTTATTGCAGTGCAGAAGCTATAGCCTAGTTCTCTAGTGACTTGGTGGTATAGGGTTTTTGAGTTCTTAGCGGGTTTCCACCGATTTTAGATTTAGAAAGGAAAAAAAAAGCTATAGCCTATGTAATACGTTAGTCATATAAAAGTGGCACCAAAAAATTAAAACTTAAACAAATTCATCAAAAAGAGAGAATCTCTTATAAGAAATATAAATCACGTTAAAAAAAAGGTCATTGAATTTGATAAACCTAAAAACCTAAAAAGTGGATGCTGATAAATTCTATAAGAGAATTATTAACCTAACCTTTCCGATTCCGAACTCTTCTAAAAAAAAAAAAAATAAATAAAAAAAAAAAAAATCGGTCGTGTTTTTTTTTTTTTTTTTTTTTTTTTAACAAGTATATGGTTGGGATTTGAATTCTTATCATATTATACATAACATTGTTAATTAATACCTCATTAGTGATAATAATATGAATATTGGATATCTAATTACAAAAAATTATTTAAATATTAATAATTAAAAAGTTTGATTTGTTGTTATAAAATTTCAATTTATAAATTTTTAAATTTTCAGTCGATTTTAAATACAAATATTAACCATGAATTTTTCTGATTATAAACAAATAATCAATGTCAGATATAATTTCGATTTGAGCCAAAATTATGAGATATCCGACTATAATTATCCCTGATCAAATATCAGAGAATAGTGAAAAAGGATTAAGTTTTCATTTGAAAATTAAGTAACTAAATTGATTTCGGTTGGTTATGGTTTTTGGTATTTCGAATATTGGATATTCAATCAATTTTTTTTTATATAATTATATAAATATTAATAATATTAAAAAATAAAAAATAAAAAGTAAAAATTTGAGGTTTTAAATATAAATATTAACCATGATTTTTTTCGAACATAAATAAACAACCAATATCGGATATAATTTCAATTTTTGCAAAATTTATGAGATATGGGACCATTATTATCCCCAGTAAAAATAATTAATCAAACAACATAATTCCTAAAACAAGTTTTCCTAGAATTCTACCCAATTACAAGTAAACCAAGTACTTAGCAAGATAATTCGTTAAGAATTTCTTAAGAGGCGGAGGTTTGCTTAATGATAGCCATTCACACAAGACATACGCCATCACGCAGAAACTTCATAACCTATCACCGCTGTTGTCAAAGCCGTCATTCACTCGACGCCGTTCGACAGAAATCGTGAGTGCATTCAATTAATTATTATTTTTTTAACTTAATTTTCAAAATTTTGAAGTTAATAATCTGATTTTGGGTGTTTCTCTGTTTATACATGTAAAAATAAATTTCCGGACTTAATTACGGCAATGGGTTAAATAATTTTCTATTGGGTGCTTGTTGGTCAATGGATAAAACCTCTTGAGGTGGATTTTGATGCAAAATATTTGCTGGCTTGGCACTTTTGTTTTTGCGGATCGCAAAGTGAAGTATCTCTAATCATATAGGTTCAGTTTCTAAATCGTTTGGTGTTGAAGAATCGAATGATGTTCTTGTTTGGATTTTATATGTTTACACATTATTGTGGATGTTTTGTCAGTCTCAGTGTTGGTAAAGGTGCATGACGCACTAAGGCGCAAAGAGTCATAGTGTCTGTGCGCACGCCTCAAGGCGCAAGGCGTGCACCTGATGAAAGTGAGGCGCAAATTGTAAAATCATCTAGTCAACTAAAATAAAGAGAAATCATTGAAAATATATATAAAAAAAATACAAAAATACAAAATAATTTGTTTGTCAAAATTTGAAGCCAACCCCAAAATATATCTTAATTTATTGAATAAATGTTATAAAATTTTATTTTGGGTTGGGTGAGTCAATTCAGTTTGGGGTTTTTTCACACATTTTTATGAGGTGTGCTTAGGTGCATCTAGGCGCTGCGAGCCTTTGGGCCTAGGCGCACCTGGCCTGACCCTTCATGAGACGCTGTGGTCTCAGCCTGAGCATGAGGCGTGCCTTTGACAACCATGGTCAGTCTTATCCTTGTTCTTTGCAACGAGTGTTTTCGCGACTCTAACTGTGACCTCCTGATGCTCCTAAACCATAAATGTGAATATAAAATATAATTACATTCATGAAAAACAGTCATGGGTTAAGTTCATGTTTACTTCTTCCTTTCTATCAAAGCCTTGTCAGTATTATCTTTGCTTGTTATAATTTTTAGTTCAAGAGGTGGAACAAATAGCAATGGAGAAAAAGGTGGAACAAATAGCAAGTGAGAAAATGGTGATTGAGTTGTGTGAAGAGGCAAAAATAGGGGCAGATGCAGTAGTAATGGCAGAGGGTAAGGCGGAGGAAGTGTGGACTGCTTGGTGCATTGATGCATTGGATCGGCTCAATAAATCCTATATCACCTGTCCACTGCTTGTTTCAACGCAGGTGTTATTCCTCACTCTCTATTAAGTGTATGGTTTTCATTTCTTCACAAGTTGTACAGGAAAGAATATAACACGAGCAGATCGTTTTATTGGTTACAACATATAAACCCCATAACGAATGAGTAATCTTATTCCTTTTTCTTGTGCTCACAACCTGTCAAGGTTCGAAAATTCGGTATGCGGTGTGAGGCGAGCGAGGCGACATATATATATATATATATATATATATATATATATATATATATCTAAACAAAATGAAACATAACAAAAAAAAACCAACGAGCGGTTGTTGAGTGGTAGCTGGCTCAATCCTAGGAGGCTCGATTGGGTATGCTCCCCAGTTCGAGTCCCGCTAGAGTCACCATCGTTGGGAGGATCTTACCGTACAGCTCTCGGTCCGAATCCGGATTAGTCAGGCCCAATGTGGCACTGGATACCGGGTGGTTTACCAAAAAAAAACATAACAAAATAGTTTCATGAAATTAAATGACCGTTGATCTCTAAATAGGCTATCATTTGTGTCTAATAGCATGGAATGTGGGTTTAAAGTGTCATTTTCCAAGGAGTTGTTATCATATATAATTCCTATGATAGATAAATTTATTAATAACAAATTATAACTAACACGTTGGTTATTTTTAAAGATAATAAATATTTTTTCAATTTTTGGTAAAGTATCGAGGTCTAGCTACCTTGTCAAAACGGTTAACAAATCTACTACTTAGGATTTCAAAATTGAAAATTTTGTTTCATGGAGCTTTTTAGTTTATAAAGAAGCTCAAGTCATGACTTTTTGTCCCTACTTTTAGCTCCCTTATATAATTTTTTATATTTTAAAAAAATAGTAACTTTGGGACTTTCGGGTTGAGGCGTCCACCTCAAACCGTCTCTGATCACTCAGAGTTGAGGCATCATGAGGAGGACTGCCTCAGCCCTCAAACCTTTTAAGGCGGGTCTATTGAAAACTCGACTTGAGGCGTCAATCTTGTCATGCTATAGCCACGAAGCGCACCTCAAGCTATGCAACATATGGAGTTTTCAAGCTATGCAACCTCTGATGTCTGCACTTTTGCAAAATAAAGAGGAACTATTTTTATAGAAAGTTGCAAAAAATTCAAATACCTATCATTCAGCAAGAAATTATTGTGCATAGAAGCTTTGGTGCATGTTAATAAAACCAGGAAGTTTGCACCTTGCTACGCCTCATCGAGAAAGAGAAACCCCCCCACCCCTCTTTCGTAGCCTCCACCACTTCTCACATTGTTATGCCTCACTCGATTGCTATACTTAATTACTGATTTTGTTTTTTGATTGAATACAGTATAGTCGATTTGCCAAATGGCTGTGGGAGGAAATTATGTTTCAAAGTTCGGTGTCTTATTTCATGCAACTTTTCAAAAATTATCAATTTGCATAGATTGGTACTTCATGGAATTAATTTATTTCCTTTTTATCTATTTATATATATCATGTCAGCTTGTAAAGCACCTTCTACCTCTGACAAAACATCCGAGGAAGAAAATCCAGGAGTTTGCTTCTGACCTGATTGTGTCATGGAGAAGTATGTTCCTTGAGCAAATAAGAGATGGGTATAAAGGAAGCTATTCAATCCCTTGTCACATTGAGCCTGCAAATATAGAGTGTGTCATAGTCAAGAAGGTTGATAAGAGGACCTCTGAGGATCATCAGGAGATTTCTGATGTTGGAATGGTCAAGGTTCATAAAGTTGGTCAGAATACTACCCCAGCTCCTCGAAAGTGGGAACATCAGAAACTGTAGATAATGTCATGTTTGAAAATTTGATTAGAGAACTGGGGAAAGCTTCTGACATCATTCTCCAAAAGTTGAGCCGTTCTATGATGAGATGCAATGATAGTTTTCGGGAGGTTGTAAGGGAAAAAGTTTGCGATGCTCTGTCCATGGTTTTTGGTGAGGCTGCTGAAGAAATTCGAGATGAAGTGAATGCATGTGATTCAGTTCGGGTTGCTATAGCAGTGGAGTCTGCAATGTTTGAGAAATGGGGACGATTTGATGGGCCTTACAAGATCAAGTATAGGGTTGTACTGGGTAACCTCAAGGATCCGAGAAACCCTGATTTCCGAAGAAAGGTACTTATTAGGCAAGTCAAGCCAGAGAGGATCATTAACATGACTGGAGAAGAAATGGCTACTGATAAAATGCAACTCAGGTATCAGCGGTGGAAAGAAGATATAGCTCGAAGGTACAAGGAGCTAAAAGAATTGAGAAAAAAGGGATAGCTGTAATTTATAACTTCAATTGCAAGCAACCATTGTGGCCTAGGATCGGCATGTCAGCAAAAGCATAACCCGGTGAGCTACCTTTACAAATTGACTAGAAATCTGAAATATGGCCTCATGGGTAGTATAAATGGATCCTGAAACAAGAAAATAGCATTTTCAAGTAAAATCCATGCTTCATCAGCAGTAGCTGATTGTATATAATTTTTATTTATTGCTTATGCTTACTGTGAAGGAAGCTCACTATATATAGCTGCATTTGTTAGATTAGAGTTATTGCATAGGGAGTGATCTTTCCAATTTTACAGGTTCACCCTGTTTTCTTTGTAACCAAACACATATTATTTTCTTTGAATGCGGCAATGCTATAAAACGTGAAGTTCACTTTCTCTGTGTTCATCTCTTGAAAGGTGTTCTTTTTAAACGTGTTATTGCAAGTGCGGCATTCAGATTTGTCAATGGAATGAAATGATTTTAGAGACTATCGGTGGTGTGTTACCAGTGTCGGTGCTTGGTGCAGAGCAATGTTGGGCATTATGTTATGATCAGTCTCAAACAATAGTTTTATGATGATATTTTTTAGTGATATTCATGTTTCGAGCAGTTGTATATTCTAATCTTTCTCCAAAATATACAATTGCTTAAAATATCCCCTAAAAATGTCCGAGCAAGCCCTCCAGTGTCGGTGCTTGGCGCAGAGCAATAGTTTTAGGATGATATTTTTTAGTGGGCATTATGTTATGATCAGTCTCAAACAATAGTTTTAGGATGATATTTTTTAGTGGGCATTATGTTATGATCAGTCTCAAACAATAGTTTTAGGATGATATTTTTTAGTGATATTCTAGTGATATTCATGTTTCGAGCAGTTGTATATTCTAATCTTTCTCTAAAATATACAATTGTTTAAAATATCCCCTAAAAATGTCCGAGCAAGCCATATTCAACTTAAAAACCTATTTTGCCGCCACTTTTGCACTAAAAATTTTACAACTTTCACATCATTTATCTTTTCCACCTCCAAATCATTACACTAAAAAATATTGTATTACTTATTATTTCTCAACAATTAAAATTTCACCCTTAGTATAATGTAATTTTATAAAGATATAATAGTAACACATAAAATTTTGAAAATATAAGGTATTGATTAAAATGTAATTGTTATAAAGATATAATAATAAAATATTATACTCTAATACCTCATATACACACTTGTTATTAAATAACCATAAAAAATAGAAATTTATCTATATTAAAAAAATATATCATATTCCCTATCACTTATTATTAAAAAATCATACCTATTAAGTTTATGAATATTTAATCACATGGTTTTAAATTTTATTCATCATTAATCCTTTTTTTGACTAAAAAGAAGTTTGACATAATTTTCTCTCATTTTACCCTTATGAAGTTAAAAAAAAAAAAAAAAAGATTATTGTTCACATGAATCGTTTTTTATTTTTTTGGCTTTAAAAATTGGTGTGTAATGTCAGATTTATTTTAACCATCTTATCTCTCAAAAATTGGTGAGTGACACATCCCAATATATTCGAGACGTGACCGACATGAGAGGACATAATTGTCCCATAAGCCTCTGACATGCACATACCAATCTTGTGATGAGCTGTTCAATCTATGTTAGAACTTATGAATGAACCTATTTATATGATTCTAACTCAACACCTAAATGTGAAACCTTATATATTTTCCCCATTAACATTACATCAAGGTATATATTCGGCCCTATGGCCTATGACATATTACAAAATGTGTGGACCCAAACTATGTATGACTCTACAAATGTATGACTGCAGCTGGTATCCATCTCCTCCAAGTCTCAGTATTTGGAATCTAGATCCATGCCTACTAAGGGTCGAGATGAACTTGAAAACACAACTGAAATTATGGGGGGAAGTCGGATCTTTTGAAAGACCTAGTGAGTGAACGCTAAAGTGAAAACAGTATAAAACATTTTAACTTGAATAAAAAACTTAAACTGTAAAGAAAACATTCTTATATTCAAATTCACGGTAAACTGAGATACAAAAGAGTCATGAAAATATGTTTACCAAAACATGTTGCCATGGAAATATCTCACCCGTGTCGGGGGCCTAGGGGCGTGAAACCTACCTAGCGGAACATAACACCATGTAAGCAGGAGAAGTTGAATACTGAACATGCCGCTAGACCTCATGGGGTTGATCAGTGTCCAATGAGGTAATCTGAGCAAACACGGGACACTAAACATGAAGGGATAATTCGATATCGGTGGTTTAAAAATGTGTTTCAGATACTCGTAATACTAAACTAAATCAAGCAATTCAAAAGTGATTCATGTATTATAAGCGGAAAAAGTTATTTTTATATATCATTTCAAACTTGTAAAAACAAAAGTCGTATCTAAATTGATATTTCATAATCTTATAACCTTGCGAATTCGAAAACGTAACTAATATCATTTATAACTATCATGATGTAAAATTATTCACAACTAGAAAACTGAAACCTTAGAATAATAAAAAATATATTGTATTGAAAACATAAAAAAAAAAAAATGTAACATTCACTCACAGTGCTGGGAATGATCCGTATAGCCGGAGCTGTCGCATGGACCTTGATTGAACTCCTTGTATCATATCTAAAATCATAGAATGGAAGTGAGATTATTATGCTTGAATACCTAAGATCTTAGTTGCGTACATGAATACAGCTTCCTTTTGCAGCTTCAGAAGCTGCAATATATTCTGCCTATGTGGTGGAATCAGCTGTCGACCCCTGCTTGGAACTCTTCCAATAATCTGCACCTCCATTAAGGGTGATTAGATATTCTAATCTTCTCATCTTTTGTTTGTGGATATATCTTCTTTGAAATATGTAAGCCATGTCTGAATGGTATGTTTGCTGTCTTACAGTTACTAAAATTATACTGTTCTAAGATCTTATCTATGTACGTTGATTGGGTTAACCCAATAAGCTTCATTTCTCTATCTCTATAGAGTTTTATGTCTAAGATATAAGAAGCTTCACCCAGATCTTTCATGGAGGAATTCTTATAGTGATAAGCTTTGACGCCTTGCATCATCCCGATATCATCCTAATGATAAGGATGTCGTCAAGAGAATTAAAAATACCATCACACTCCCACTGGCCTTCTTATACACCCAGGATTCTTCCGAATTTTTGAGAAAACCAGACAATTTGATTATCTCGTTGAATTGAAGATTCCAACTTTGTGAAGCATGTTTAAGTCCATAAATGGACTTCTTCAGATTGCATACCATGCCTGAGTTCTCGCTGGATGCAAAACCCTCCGGCTGTTCTATTGCAGCAACTAAGTGTGGGACTAAATATTTGTCATTTTCAGAAATCTAATGCCTTGGGGTTTGTTTTTCTTGTTAACTGGTTTCAGTGAAATCTTTTCACAAATAATTAAATAAATGTATAAATCAATTTCTAATGAATGGTGTTTTTGGTGTTCGCAATGGGACGGGATAGGACAAAATTTGTCAATCTTGATCTCATCCCGTCTATGAAATATGGATGAAAATTTATCTTGATCTCATCCTGTTATTTTTTTTCAGAACAAAAAGTAATCCAAATCTCATCATACATCCAGTTAAATCATGTCTCACTCCATTTGAGTTTCGAAATAATTGTTGGTAAAAACTTGTTTATTACTAAATCCTCTCTCCAATTAAATGGGAGAAAATTCCATTGGGACGGGACGGAGAAAATTATCATATAGTTCTTTCTTCTTATTATTGCTAATTTGTTGGTAAAAACTTGTTTATAATGGGCCGGACTTTGAAAAACACTTCTATAATTCAAGTGTTGCTTATTGATATTTTAAAATTTTTTTAAAAAAATTTAGTTTCTTAAATTTTGAATTAATGCTATTGTATTTTATTAAGTCGGAATTTAAATAAATAAACTTAAAATTATATAGGGTTTTTCAAAGCCTAGCTCATTTGCCCACCCTATTTTATACTTATTAAATATAAATCAACTCATCTTAAATCCCAAAGGGTTGTAACTTGATGGCAAAAAGTTTAGGACTTGATTGTTAGGTCCCGATTTTGAGTCCATTGATGCATTTATTGTAAGAGCTTGGGGAAGACATTGGTTTTACCTGCGGAGTGGCATGAAGCTAAGTTGTTTATCTCATTTTCTGAGACAAAGAGTTGATGAACAAAAAGCTAAGTTGTTCTTTTCATCACCACCTCATATTAGGGACTTGATACTAGATATATGAGGATGTACACATATGGTCAATTTTCATCAATAGTAGAAAACACATTAATTAAATCATCTAGCTTTGGTACCATAGATACGACAACTTCAGCCATTGACCTAACACTTAAGCACATATTATCAATTGTTTTATTTTTGGTTTTTTTCTTTTGGTCTTATTTATTGAGATACTTGGAGTACTATTAAGGGTGGAAATGGGTCGGGTCGATCCCGGGCTTTAATAAGCCCGGCCCAAGCCCGATAATTATTTTTTGGCCCGAATCCGGGAAAAACCCATCCCCGAGCATCTTCTGGGCCGCTAGATTTTTTATTAATAAAAAACTAAATATATTTTTAATTTATTACACACATATATATAATTTATTATGAGAAGATGCTTCCAAACCACAACCTGGCAATTTTGCTTCCATCATATTTTCTAATTGTTACAAATACCCGTTTTTGAAACCATAATCTGCCCACCATATATATAATCTCAAATCTTAATTGAAAAATAACAAGAACTAGAAAATAAAAATAATAAAACGAATCATAAATGAATCAATGAGCTTAAATTTGTATTCGATTCGTTTAATAAACGAATTGAATCGAATTGACCTATTTATTAAACGAATCCATTTTTTCAAACCCGTATTCACTTTAAAGTGAATTGAATCAAATGAATAAACGAATCCTGACCCAAATTGCCACCCCTAGATAAACCCGAACCCGAAAATTGAGTTTGCAAATCTGATCGGGTCGCGTCGCGTCACGTGGGTTGGATCAAGTCAACGAAAAAATGATTTATTTATTTATTTATTATTTTTAGACATAAATATTAACAATTTTACATCCCAAAACTTGTCATACATATAAAATTTCAAAATAAAAGTAATAAATAACAGAACTAATAGTAAAACCTTTTAAAGATAAATTTTATTTTAGAAAACTAATAAAAAATTAATTTTCGGTTCAGATCGGGTTGCGTAGTCAAACCCGTGAACCGACCCGTAAAAATCAGGTTAGGTCGGGTCAACCCAAAATTTTATAAATTTTTTTAGAACCCGATTGGGTCACGATTTGACCCAACCCTATAAACACCTCTACCGCCACATAGCATTTTGACTCAGTTCCAATAATAACTAAACCAATGCATTATCTTGGGCTATTTTCCAGTAATGTTTGTTCATATCCTGACCTTTTGTGAGTTGGAATGAAACTCATCCTATATATTTGAATATAATTATTAAAAAAACATATAAAAATTAATGCAATCTTATGGTAACTCCAATACAACAAAAAACTATCATAAACTCAAAAAACTATAATATGACATCTTGAGCAACTAACACAATATCTTTATAATTATCTATTTGCATGCCATATGTTCACTTCAAGAAAATGGACCTTTAACATTAAGAAAGACAGATCAGATAATATTCTTCATTATCTACTAATGACGTAGGTGCTGTTGCTCGGTTTGAAGCTCTCTAAAACTACATTTATTGGAGAAAGATCTAGTGGGAGACGAAAATCAACCAGCTCTTCTTGACGTTATTTGTGAGTAAACTTAAAGTATTGAGTTTTCCTTATTTTCGGTTATCTTTTAATTAATATTTTATATTTAATTTGTACTTGTTGCTATTCTTGCAGTAGTGGTTCGACGTGGACCTGAAAAAATCAAATGTCTTGAAGAATCTCGACCACCACATGGGGAATAGTTACAAGAATTTTAAGACAAAAGTCCTGAAACCGATATTCGACGAACATGGGGCTTTGGATACTCCACAACACAAGTCTGATTATATAGAGGAGCAAGACTGCACATTCTTGTATGAGCTCTGGTCGAGCAAGAAACACGAGGTAATTTTTAAAATAATACGAAACTGATAATTCACCTCTTTTTTTTTACTTATAATGTTGTTAAATGCAGAATAAATGTCATGCAAATGCGGAGAATCGCAGTCACATGCGTTTCAAACATCGTGGATACTCCAATCCATTTTTCCAACATCGTGCTAAGCATTCTGAGGTAAATATAACCATAAACTGTTTTTTAACATTTCATTAATTTTACTAATGTCTAGTAATCAGTTTATGCCTTATAGCAGAGCAGCACATGTGAGGTGCAGTCATTTTTCAGAGTTTTTCCAAGTGACGCACTACAATGAGAAGAAGAAATTGATCAATGAAGAAGCCGAACGTTGCTACGTAAGTTTATGTATTTAAAATAAATTAAATATATTTTAAACATCATCTGGATGCACTGCTGTTTCTTCTCCTACTGACACGTGCCTTCGAGAACAGCTAGCCAACACCTAGAACATGTTGGAAAATATCCAAGAAGAGTTGGATAATACCAAAGTAGAGCTGAAGAATACTCAAAAAAAGCTACTATATGTCGAAGAGGACCACCAAAGGAAGATGCATGAGTTTGACCAACATATGAGGTCTTTCATGTAGATGCTAGAGGCCTAACTCGATCTGAGTGCATCGGGCTCGATCGCCTCTCCATCACAGCAGTAATGATTTTTATTTTCATTTGTATAAACATTCACACCAGCAACGACTGTTAATAGACTATGTATTTATTTTTTTAATAAATTTTAATTATAATAACGTAATAATTATTAGAATAAAAATAATTGTACTACTATTCGGTAAATTTATTTTTTATAATAATATTTTTCAAAATAAAAAATTGAATGTTTCGAAGCAAAAATACCTTAATTAATAAATTTCTTATACTCTTTTGTGTCGAATTATTTGACGCTAAAAGTAATAAAATAATGTTTATATTTTAATATTTTATATCTTCTAGCGTTGAAAATATTCGTCGCCAAAAACGTCATTTAGTGTTGAAAATTATATTTTTTTGTCAAAAAATTATGGATGCAAATGTTATACATTTGTGTTGAAAGTTTATATTTCAACGCTAGTTGTCTTTCTCGTCCACGGTTAGGCGTCAAAATTTAGTATTGAAAATATTTGACGCTAATAATTTTTAGCGTCAATTTTGATTATTTTAGCGTCGATATATTTCAATGCTAAAGACCATATTTTTTGTAGTGGTTCCACGTCTCTTGTGCTAAATTTTTTCTCCAAATAGTCTACTAATTTGATAGCTCAATTGATTTAATTAACTCTGATTCTTTTTTCCAATTTCTCCCATTTTTTATTCCCGCTAGTTTCTGTTGTTTACTAAAATACGTTTTTGTTTTTTTATTAATTGTGAAAATCTTCACCTTTCATCATCGTCTTCTCCGTCCAGTTTCTTATTCCCTTCCAATCGACTCGGCGTCAAATCAGCTGACTCGATTACCGAGTTTGCTCAAGGGATACGACTATAAGCACTGGCTCGTCATTATGGAGGCTCCTAAGGGATACCCACTTCGAGATGAGATCGTCAATGGCTATGTCAAGACTCTAGCTTTGGCTTTGGGCAGGTAAAATTTTTATTTGCTTGAAGGTGGTCTGAAGAGCAAAATAGGTGACTGTTACTTTGCAAAAGAGGATCTTCGTAAACTTGTTGACCCTAGACTTGGAGATAATTATCCACTTGACCCCAATCATATGTTTAAAGAGAATCTTCGTAAACTTGGTTCATTATATTTTTTATTAAAATTAAAATTTTATATTTTGATGATACTATATCATCAAAAGACATTTCCCTTCGTATAAAGTTATGTAACATACAACAATCAGATATTTGTAATGAATCCAGCTGCACTGCATGGGAAGCTTCCATGCATGGACTCCGGCAACATGCAATTTGCATACCAATTGGCCAAGTTGGCCAACTGCATTGAGTTGGCAAAAACGTGTGGCAATGTAGCACAAGTTTTTGCCCCAAAAAAGGAGCCTCAATCCCAGTTGTAAGCATCCCAAATTTGTAAAGCTTCAAGTGTTAGAAAGCTTTGAGAGTGTTAGAGAGTGAAGGAACGAAACTCGGCTCAGAAAATTCGAGTTTCGGGAAAGTTATCAAAAATTATTTTTAGCATACCATCAGCTTCACGTCGAGACGAGCATAATGGTTTTTTTTGGCGATCGAACGGAGGTCCACAGCAACTGCAAGCGCCTGACAGAAGCTTCCCCACACGCCACACAAAGGTTGAAGACGACCACGTCAGCGTCCACGTCACGCCTAATCAGCGCCCTAGTCATCTCCACGTCATCACACAGTCAGCAACCACGTTATCTGCAATGTCAACACCACATGTCTGCCACGTCAGCAAATCGGTCCCATTTTTCCATGTCAGCCACGTCAGCAATCCTAGTAAATTTCACTGAGTCCCCTGAAGTCTTTGAAATTTACAGTGTAGTCCTTAAAGTTTTAGAAATTTACAAATCAGTCCCTGAGTCGGATTTGTACCAACGAAGTATCTAATCCACCATTTTCGACCGTTCCGGATGCAACAGTGACCTCCGATTTATGAAATTCAGCCCTGATTTTAATCTATTTTCATTAAAACTTTAAAACTTAAAATGAAAATGGAAGATTCCCCTTCTGGTGTAATGATTAAGCTGACAGCAACTAATTACTCCTTCTGGAGACCTCGGATGATATATTATCTACACTGTAAAGATGTTTTTGATGTTATTGAGGTGAATGGAGTGAGATCAGAATCTGTTAAAGAGTACGACTTTAATAAACTCAATAACCAGTGGAAGAAGAATGATGCAGAGACACTAGTAGTTACCAAGAGATGTAGGTATATACTCCGGCTTGGAAGAAGCATGCTTTCACACCGCAACTCAGGACGTTGGGTGGGTGGTAGATACTACAAAATCTTACCACGTCACTCCTCACGGGGAATTCTTCACAACATATAAAACATGAGACTTTGGAGCAGTGAAGGTGAGGAATATCAGTTCTTCTCAGACAGTGGGAATTGGTGAAATATAGTTGCGGACAAATGAAGGGTATAAAATAACACTAAAGGAGGTAAGACATGTTCCAAAACTTTGGTTCAATCTACTCTCGAGGGTAGCCATTGACAAACAGGGTTATGCTAGCCACTTCAACAATGACACTTGGAGAATGATAAAAGGTGCCATGGTCATCGCCCGGTGACATATCTGTGGAACTTTATACAAGACTCATGTGAAGATTTGTGTAGAAAGCCTCATGCAGCTGAGCAAAGCTTCTCAGAATTTGTAGCACCAGAGACTCGGTCACATAAGTGAAAGAGGGTTGTCTACTTTGACAAAGAATGATCTAATCTCTGTCTCCAAAAATGATGCTCTAGATCCTTACAATCATTATTTTTCGGTAAACAACATATAGTCTCTTTCAATTTTTCTCCTACAAGGAGGTCAGAGTTACTTAGTCTGGTGTACTATGATGTTTGTGGTCTCTTAGAGGTGAATTCAATAGACAGTAATAAATACTTTCTGACTTTTATTGATGATATTTCTCGGAATATATGGGTGTATTTTCTAAAATCAAAGGATCAGGTCCTAGACTATTTCAAACTGTTTCATGCCATGATCGAGCATGAAACAGAGAAGAAACTGAAGTGTCTTCGCACATACTGTTGGGGTTGGTGCTCAGAGCGCCAATTCCCGTTTGTATTTCCTTGAAAATACTTTTGTAAACGTTTTATTATGAATAAAAAACAGTTTCTATAATATAATATATCTTCTTATATGGTAAAGAAATATTTGACCTTAGGATGATTAGTCATGATACAGTTACAAAAACGTCGCAACTAATATTGAGTTGTATCATGACGCTGTCATTCTTAGATTGTTCCTAGTCAAGGTTTACACTACTTAGTCAGTAAAGTAAACCCGTTGAGACTGGTACATGTCGTATACTGGAATATATGATTCCAATGGTTTCTCAATGAACCATAAGTCTTGGAGACTCGTATAGACGTGTAGGTGTTTATAGCGAATAAACACTGAACAACTCACTGAAGATTCTTAATGGATGGTACACCAATATCAATAAGAATCTTCTTGGGTTGAGTAGCATTTGTGATTCTTCGACTTGAGATGCCACTGTGGGTACATGAGACATCTTCTACACTTAGATGGCAGTCACATCATCAATCTATTAATATCAGACTTCCGTTTGTTTGTTGGGTGTGGCTTAGATCCTAAGGGGTCTTATGTGTGTCGAGATATGATCCGTCAGTTCTGTGTACAGAGCATAGGTAGTCTATATATGATTAGCAATCAAATAAAAAATCATGGGCCAGTGGTACATTTTAGAAGTCAGTTCTAAATATTCTTTTAGAGATTGCTAATAGAGACTTCGACGGGATAATCCCCATAGAGATTTGACGTTTAACATCTGTATCTCTGGGATATATCAGGATACCTATGACGGGGGAATTATACATATGCCATGACCTCGACCTGTGTGATTCAGCGAGTTTATCAGTGGTCGTCATAATTTACGGGTGGGTAAATGATGGACACGAAATTGAATTTCGTGACGAATATGGCTGAATCTAGAGAGTCTCACTGATGAAATATACTCGTAGAGAACTATGGCAATATTTATAAATAATACTGATTATTTATAAGTCGTTTAAAGGTTAAACGCAAAAGTTTATCTGTTTATGTGAAGGGACCTAATAGTCATTTCCTAATTTTTGTGTATTTATATTTAATGTTAGATTTTATCAAATACACATTAATTAATTGTCAAATTGAGATATTTGACTAATATCATAAATATATATGTATTTCATATTTAATATAAATATAATACATATATTTAATATATTTGTATTTAAATAATTATTTAATTATTTAATTGTTAAATAATTAAATTAATTGAAAATATAAATATCTTAAGTTTTGATATTTTATTAAATGACTTAAGTTACAATTGTTGACTTGTTTGAAAAATCATTAAAGTTTTAATGATAAAGCAAAACAAGTTGATAAACCTTTTAATGAAACAAAAATTAAATATCTAGATATTTACTATATACCAAATTCGGCCAATGGAAAATGGAGGAGGTATATATTGTTTGGTTTCATTTTAGGGTTTCATAAGTTCATTAGACACCAAAAATAAACACAAAAGAAGTTGAGAGCAAAACTAGAAGACTAAAGAAGAAACCTTTGAAAATCTTTATTTTTGTAAGTATTTCTTTAAAGTCTTCAACATAGAAAATATTTTTAACATACTTAGCTTCAATTTATGATGCTTTGATGTTATCTCTACTCTTATAGTTTGTGTTTAATTGGTTGTGAACTTGAATGGAAGATGTATGCATGTGAGTACGCTTGAAATGGTTTCAAAGGCTTACTTTTGATTCTTTAGAAATCAAGTTGTCATTCTAGAGTTGTTGAACCACTTCTTGGTGACCTAGAATTGTTCTAGAGTTATTTCAAAGTGTTGTGGCTTGTTTGGTGAATTAATGAATCGATTTAAGTGTTAGATTTTAAAGATTTGGTAAAATTGGTTAATTTGATGAAATTGAAAAATTAGGGTTCATAACATGATGAGTGGTATTTATATCACTATTTCCCACTCATTTAACCTAATATTTTGTATAGTTTCTCGAGTTTTATGAACGTTTTGATGTGTTTTTGTTTATTTTACAGATAAAAATAATATTAGGACTTAATGGAATCAACTCGGGGCTAAAATGATGAAATCCGGAGAAAAAAATGTCAAAAACGAAATTTTACTGTACGCGTCACGAAGTGCAGTCATAAATTCCAATTTTGCGCAAGTTTTGTATTTTTGCCATAACTTTTTAATCAGATATCTGATTGAGCTGATTCAAGTTGAAGATTAAAGAATACTCGAAGATCTACAACTTTGAAGAATAAAATAATTTCGAATTCCGAATATTTCATGACCGAAATTAATGAACAATCCGAAATTATGTTATGTTTAATTACTAAAGTCATTATAAAAAATATAAAAATTTGTCAAACTTCCACCAAACATGTTTGGTGGAGTGTTTTGTACCATATTTTGTGTCATGTTTGGTGGAGTATTTTGTGCAGTGTCTTGTGGCATATTTGGTGGAGTGTTTGGTGGAGCAATTCGTGGAGCAATTCGTGGAAAAATTGGTGGAAGCCTTTAGATTTTCCTATAAATACCAAGCCATTTCATTTGTAATTCTCATGCTTTCCTTAGGTTTTTGTAAGGAATCTAATGATTGCATCTTATGTGTTTATTTTTAGTAATTTAATTTATGCATTTTTATTTTCAGTAATAGTAGTAGTTCTTCTTCTTCTTCTTCTTCTTCTTCTTCTTCTTCTTCTTTTTCTCTTTTCTTTTATGTTTAGTAGTTAGATTTCTGATGGGGGAAGAGTTAATCTTTTATTATATTAATTTAGATTAATCTCCCTTAATTATAATATAGAAATTATAATTCAAACTAAAAAGATTACCGTCTTAATGGCTGATTTTATTTATTTGACATAAAGTGGCACCGCCTATATGGCCGGTCTTTAGGTGACAAATAATTACCGCCTATATGGCTTGTTTATGGACAAATAATAATACCGCCTTTATGGCTGGTCGGACTTAATTAAAATCTAATTTAATGAGGATAACGCGCTTTATGGCTGGTTGGTATTGAAGGGTTTTTAGGGGTTAAATCCGGTAAAGCAGCGGAAACACGGGAAAATCAAATTTTCCAATTTTAAAAATTTTTCTCGGATTAATTAAATAAATATATTTATTTAATTAACTAATAATAAAATTATGAAATAAAATTCAATAAATCAAATTTATGTGAATTTACCGAATTGCCTTACACTTGACATTTTGTTCATTTTAGTCCGAAATTGTTCAAATCAATTTGGATGATTCGAAATCATTTCTAAGATGAACTTAACATGTCCTAAATGTCAAAACACCAAAAGTAACACAAAACTCAAAATTCCTTCATTTGGCCGAGAGCCTCCCTAGGTGGCCAATTGTGCATTTTGCCTTTCTTTGTTCAAAACAAATTAAGATGAAATCCAATCAACATAAATTTTCATATGTATCATATACACATCCAAATACACAACATAAATGAAAAGCCCCAAATTTGGATGAGGTCTCAAACCCTAATTTTTCAATTTCTTCAAATTGGACTAAATTGGTTAAATCAATTACTTTAATCATGTTTCTTCCATCCAATTAAAGTCTCAACACAATGAACTAACTATAGATCAAATCTAGGCCAGGTCAACAACTCTAGATTAGCAACAAAGTTTCCAAAAACATAAAAGAATGCTTATTACTATACTAGTAATAAACTTCCAAGTTCATATATGCTCAACACTTTCAAAAATCTTCCATTCAACAAAAACACAAAGAATAAAGAAAAGAATGACATGAGAACATCACAAGATGTGGCCTAAAACATAAGAAACATTTTCCTTTCAAATAGTAGGTTGAAGAAACTTACTAAAAACTAAGCTTTCTTTGATTTTCTTTTTGTCTTTCTTCTTCTTCCTAAAGCTTCTTTTAATGGAGTTTGTAAGTAAAGTGTATTAGGTTATTTCACCAAATGAAATTAAAACAATATATACTTGCCAAAAAATGGCCTTGGCCGAAAATTACAACAAACATATACTAAACAATTAATTTCAATTTCATTTGGTTTTCATTTAATCAACTTGATAAAATATCCAAAAATACTTTAAGGATATTTCTAATTAAGTCAACAAAGGCAACTTAGACATTTAAAACAAATATCTAATTCTTAAGATATTTATATTTTAATTAATTTAATCATTTAACAATTAAATAATTAATTAATTAATTAAATACAAATATATTAAATATATGTATTATATTTACATTAAATATTAAATACATATATACATTATGATATTAGTCAAATATCTCAATTTGACTATTAATTAATGTATATTTAAATTAATCAAGTATTAAATGTAAATACACAATAATTAAGGAAATGACTATCGGGTCCCTAAATATGTATTTTTGCGTTTAACCTTTAAACGAATTTATAAATAATCAATATTATTTATAAATATTGCTCTAGTGCTCTATGAGTATATTTCATTATTGAGACTCTCTAGATTCAGGCATATCCGTCACGAAATCCAATTTTGTGTCCATAATTTATCCACCCGTAAATTATAACGATCACGGATAAACTCGCTGAATCATACAGGTCGAGGTCATGGCAAATGTATAATTCCTCTGTCACAGGTATCCGGATAAATCCCAGAGATATAGATGTAAACGTCAAATCTCTATGCGGATTATCCAGTCGACTATTCTATTAGCAATCTCTAAAAGAATGTTTAGAACTGGCTTCTAAACTTTACCACTGGCCCATGGTTTTTATCTGATTGCTAATCATATGGACTACCTATGCTCTAATACACAGAACTGACGGATCCTATCTTGATACACATAGGACACCCTGAGGATCTATCTACACCCAACGAACAGGCGGAGGTCTGATCTAAATAGATCGGAGACGTGACTGCCATCTAAGTGTAGAAGATGTCTCATGTGCCCACAATGGCATCTCAAGTCTAAGAATCACAAGTGCTACTCAACCCAAGAAGATTCTTATTGACGTTGGTGTACCATCTATTAAGAATCTTCGGTGAGTCGTTCAGTGTTTATCCGCTATAAACACCTACACGTCTATACTAGTCTCCAAGACTTATGGTTTATTGAGAAATCATTGGAATCATATATTCCAGTATACGACATGTACCGGTCTCAACGGGTTTGCTTTACTGACCAAGTAGTGTAAACCTTGACCAGGAACAATCTGAGAATGACAACATCATGATACTACACAATGTCTGTTGCGATGCTTTTGCAACAGTATCATGACGAATCATTCTAAGGTAATTAAGTCTTTACCATATTAGAAGATAGATTATATTATAGAAACTGCATATATTATTCATAATAATAAAGATTTACAGTAGTATTCATAAAGAAATACAACCGGAATTGGCGCTCTGAGCACCAACCTCAACAAAATCTCCCACTTGCTCTAGTGCCAATAACGATTGTATCTAATACCAATCGACTCCACGTGTTTATCAAACAACTTCGGAGGTATGGCCTTTGTCAGCGGGTCTGCTACATTATCTTCACTTGGTACCTTGTACACGACAATATCCCCTCGCGACACAATCTCTCGAATGGTGTGGTACTTGCGTTCCACATGCTTCGACTTCTGATGCGCCCTTGGTTTCTTTGCTTGCGCAATGGCTCTAGTATTATCACAGTATAACGGAATCACATTCTCGATACTTGGGACAACTCCCAATTCTGTGATAAAGTTCTTTATCCACATAGCCTCTTTTGCAGCTTCAGAGGCTGCAATATATTCCGCCTCAGTGGTGGAATCTACTGTTGATCCCTGTTGGAACTCTTCCAACAAACTGCACCTCTGTTAAGGGTAAAGACAAATCCAGATGTAGACTTTCTATCATTGGGATCCGATTGGAAATCGGAGTCTGTATAGCCATTAACCTGCAGTTCGTTTCCTCCATAAATTATCAACCTATCCTTAGTACCTTTAAGATACTTTAGGATATGTTTAATGGCCATCCAATGGTCATTACCTGGATTGGACTGATATCGACTAGTTACGCTAACAGCGAAACTGATATCAGGTCTCGTACATAACATGACATATATTATGCTACCTAAACACGAAGCATAAGGTTGGTTAGACATTCTAACCTTCTCATCTTCTGTTTGTGGACACATCTTCTTTGAAAGATGAATCTTATATCTGAACGGTATGTTTGCTGTCTTACAGTTACCAAAACTATACCGTTCCAAGATCTTATCTATGTACGTTGATTGGGATAACCCAATCAGCCTCATTTGTCTATCTCTATAGAGTTTTATTTCTAAAACATAGGAAGCTTCTCCCAAGTCCTTCATGGAGAAATTCTTACAGAGGTACGCTTTGACGCTTTGTAACAAACCTAGATCATTCCCAATGATTAGGATGTCATCAACATATAGGATTAAAAATATGACCATGCTCCCACTGGCCTTCTGATACACACAGGATTCTTCCGAATTCTTGAGAAAACCAGACGATCTAATAATCTCATCGAATCGAAGATTCCAACTTCGTGAAGCTTGTTTAAGTCCATAAATGGACTTCTTAAGCTTACATACCATGCCCGAGTTTTCGCTGGATGTAAAACCTTCTGGTTGTTCCATATAGATTTCTTCATCAAGAAATCTATTTAGAAAAGCCGTTTTGACATCCATTTGCCAAATCTCGTAGTCATGATACGCAGCTATAGAAAGCAAAATCCAAATAGACTTAAGAATTGCTACTCGTGAAAAAGTTTCATCGTAGTCGACACCAGGTCGCTGCGTGTAACCTTTTACTACCAGTCGGGCCTTGTAAGTTTCAACCTTACCCTCAGGCCCGCGCTTCCTTTTGTAAACCTATTTACAACCGATAGGAATAATTCCTTCGGGAAGCGGAACCAAGTCCCAAAATTGATTCTCATGCATTGAGTCTATCTTATATTTCATGGCACTTTGCCATTTCACGGAGTCGATGTCCAACATCGATTCTCTATAGGTGAAAGGGTCTGTCTCTTCAACTAAGAGAACATCCAGACTCTTTTTATGTATCAAATACAAGCGTTTAGGAGGTCTAGATACCTTTTCTGACCTACGGAGTGTGTGTTTTGAAGGTCCTTCATCTACTTGAACTTCAGGTTCCTCCGTTGGTTCGTTGTTTTCAGGTTAGACTTCATCAAGTTCAACTTGTCTATGATTACCACCTTCTGTCAAAAATTCTACTTCTAGAAATTTTGCGAAGCGAGCTACGAACACATTTCGATGCTCGGTATCATAGAACAGATATCCCCTCGTATTCTAAGGATATCCAACAAACCTAAACTTCTGCCCTCGAGTCGAAACCTTATCTTGCTGAGTCACTCTGACATAAGCAGGAGAACCCCAAACCTTAATGTAACTAAGATTTGGTCTCCTACCGAACCATATCTCATACGGTGTCGTAGGAACAGCTTTTGAAGGAATCTTATTCAAAAGATGTGCAGCTGTTAAGAGAGAGTAGCCCCATAAATAATAGGGCAAATATGTGAAACTCAACATTGATCGGATCATATCCAATAAAGTCCGATTTCTCCATTGTGCTGTGGAGTACCTGGAGGAGTATATTGAGCTAGAATCCCATTCTCCTTCATATAATCCATGAACTCACCACTCATATATTTACCGCCTCGATCTGATCGAAGGCATTTAATATATTAACCAGTATTCTTTTCTACTTCATTGCGGAACTCTTTGAACTTTTCAAAGGTTTTCGATTTATGTCGCATTAAATACACATAACCGTACCGTGAAAGATCATCGGTAAATGTAATGAAGTACGAATAACCACTGTGAGCAGTCTGACTTAGTGGACCACATACATCATAATGTAACGCAGAGAACCTTACTGACCCGTTTACAAAGACCTTGCCTGCTAAAGTGTTTGAAGGTCACCTAGATGGTCTAGGATTACGTGACATGTCCCATTTTCTCTAGTGCAAGTGGGAGATTGTTGGGATGTATGCCCTAGAGCTACATGTGTTGTAAACGGTTTCATGTATTTTGAAATAAAAAGATGCATTATTCATTTATCAAATTATTTATTTATCTTTCGCATATTATATATCTTCGTAAATACCGTAGATTACTTATGTACCTTCAGACTTAGTGTATGAGTGTCATACACCAGAGGATTTAAGTCTGAAGTTAGTAATCTTAAATAGTCCATAGAGAGCAAACAAACTGGGTACTTTGTTTGTGGTTTATCTATAGCTGCCGTCCATTCTATATTTGTATGACGATCTTAATCCGGATCGTCCATGTAGAGTCATGAGAATGGAGGCACCTTGTATGATGCGATCATATAGGACTGGACCCAGATAGAAATGACATTCTTATAATATCCGTTAAACAAAGAAAGTCATTTCAATCTACTTGATGGTCATATATTGATTGATCTTAATCCTGAGTGTACTACGAACTCCTGCATGACAGGCTGTGTCCTTTGATTTACAAAGGTGAGGTTGGTGTAGCTGTCCCAACTAATAACTACGTACTTTGGGGGCACAGTTTGTTTTGTAGCTGGGAACGTTTTACATAGACATGGAATTCACTCATTCTTGCGAGAAGTAGAAGAGTATCTTTCTTAAGGGTTGATTCGGTACTTGAACGATTTGAGCGCTCAAGTCTTTCTATTACGAATAGAAAGATTAATATTCATAATAGTTATGAATAAATCGTTCATTAGAGAATCAATGGTACTTAAGGAAAAAATAATTATAGGGGTATAACGGACATTATGATCCGACTCTAATTACGAGATACTCGTTAAGGATCAATTCGTATGCAATGACTATATCGGTGGACACCGACCTGGTTCGGCTTAATAATGAGAGTGCAACTTCAGATTTTTAGTGGAATAACCCGGAGTTAATAATTCAGAATATTTAATAAGAGCTTAGTTAATATTTCGAGATTATTGGAGCTCGGAATCGTAGGTCAATTTGGTCCACATGCTAGCTCGATATACTTTAGCGGAGTTAATATAATTGGATAGTCCAATTATATACTCACAAACAATAAATATTATTAATATGATTAATAATATTTATTACATCACACTTGAGACTATACATTAAAAGTTAATGTAAGGTATTAATAATTATATGATAATTATTAAAATTAGAATATTGAATTATATATGATATAATTTAATAAGGCTAAGATGTATTTTGGAAACAAAAATCATCACCATAGTAGAATTCCTTATTGGATAAGGAATGGGATTTGTTTATTTATGAAACAAAATCAAATCAAAATTCATCACCATGGTCGAATTGCTCATTGGATAAGGAATAGGATTTGTTTGTTTGAGAAATAAAATAAAATCAAATCACCTACCTTGGCCGAATTCCCTGTTGTACAAGGAATATGATTTGTTTGTTTTGGAAACAAAATCAAAGAAGAAATCCTTACCCTGGCCGAAACATATAAGGATTGGGAGACTAGTGGTTGATTTGTTTTATGAAACAAATTACCCTAAGTATAAAAAGAAAAATTATATTTTTCTTTTCAGATCTAGACATTAGAAAACCCTAGCCTCCTTCTCTTCTTCAAGCTCTCAGATTTGAGAAAGTTAATTGAAGAACCTGAAACTTATTTCGGTGTGTGATTTAATCTCTAAAAGGTTTAGGGATTAATTTGTGAGTGTAGCCCACACTACCCTCCGTTAGTAACGAGACATAGCTTTGAAGGCCAAGGAAAGCCTTGGTGAATCCTTTATCCTAATTAGATTAGTATAGGAAAAATAAGAGTCCGGTCAATGCAAAATAATTTTTATGTATGTTTATTTCGAATTATTTGAATAACATGTCATATAGCTTAGGGTGCCCACTCGTGCATTTTACTTGCCATAAAATGTCATAAGTGCATTATCATTATAAACATAAAATTATGGTTTTATGTAATTTAAAATATTTAAGTTAGAAAATGATATGCATTGAAATCATTAATTAGATTAATGGGATTTATTGTCTAGAATTTGAATTATAATATGTTGGGCTTAATTGGTGCATAATAAATTCCATTGGTATATAGGATGGAAACCCGGATATAAATTTCATAGCTGATTCCGTATGGACGGAAATATGGTCTGCACTCGGGATATAATTCCACGTACCATTGAATTTTATGACGTACTGAAAATTTATTAAAATGTTTAATTGAATTTTGACCATTTAGAATTCCATGATTTTAGACCTTTAAGTGCCTAAGTATTTTAAGAGTTAAAATATTGTAGCTTACTTATACCACTCTAATTAAATTAGTTTAATAGAGTAAATATATTAATAGAGACTAATAAATATTAGTGATACAATTTTAATAGTTAAAATTGATTAGCTCACTTATGACAAACTAGTGTAAATAACCATTATGATTTAGCCGCCATAAGCTTATCCACACTAGTTAATATAAAATATTAGATATTTTAGATAGAAACCTTAATTTTTAAAATAGTGAGTGGGAGGGGGATATACGACAGTACATCCTATGATCTCCGTTGTTAGTCTAAAAATGTGAGATTCAAAAGGCGCCTCGAGACGGCTTTATTTTCGTCCACCTACAGATGGTGTCCATTTTGGGTCAATATCAGGTTTGGGTTCCAAAAGGATATGGATTCTAGATGTATCTTGTGAACTGACCTACCCTACGGCGGCACTTCACTCGTTAAGTCAAAGAATCCCAAAACAGTGGGTTACACTCACAAAGGAATAATTAACTGTTAATGAAATTCCTTGATCAAATAAAACGGTAGTTGTTGAATAGAGGAATAAAAGTTATTCCTGCATATATTAAATCGACTGAGATCGTCTCGATCTATCATGCGAGTACTTGACCTACCCTACGGAGGCACTTACTTGTGGAATGATAGATTTCCGTGGCATAGTAATTCTCTTAGGTTTCTAATTCATTATTCATGGTTCATGCATCATGTTTAATTTTATGCCGAAATTCTTTGATGATTTTAATATGCGATGAATGAATGTTAAATGCATGTTTATTTTATTTTCAGCCATGGTTTCTCCAATTATTTCCATACTCTCAAACGATAAATTGACCGGAGAAAACTATGTTAAGTGGAAAAGTAACATGAACGCTATCCTGGTCTGTGAAGACCTGAAGTTTTTCCTGACGGAGGAACGTCCTCCCAAGCCGGCCAGAAATGCTGGCCAAGCTGTGCACGATACCTACCAGAAATGGGTCGCAACAAATGAGAAAGCCCGCTGCTACTTGCTAGCAGAGATGTCTGAGGTTCTTGCTGCAAAGCATGAACCTATGGCTCTAGCATCTCAGATGATGGAGTCATTGCAGGGCATGTTTGGGCAGCCTTCGGAGCTTCAATGCCATGAGGCCATGGTCTCAGCG
The DNA here is from genome assembly GCA_019454045.1 of Zanthoxylum bungeanum. Classification (NCBI taxonomy): domain Eukaryota; kingdom Viridiplantae; phylum Streptophyta; class Magnoliopsida; order Sapindales; family Rutaceae; genus Zanthoxylum; species Zanthoxylum bungeanum. Next base: position 28,466 of record SKCR01037030.1, on the reverse strand, counting down.
ATGACTGCTAGGATGAAGGATAGGACATCAGTCCGAGAGCACGTCTTAAGGATGATGACTTATCTCAACACTGCTGAAACCCATGGAGCTCGTATTGACGAGCATAGCCAGGTGACCATGATTATGGAAACTCTTCTGAAGAGTTTCCTGCAGTTTAAAAGCAACTATGTTATGAACAAGTTGTCTTTTACTTTGACCGAACTGCTTAATGAGCTCACCCATTACGAGTCCATGCTTGTGGATCCTCGTAAGTCCAGTGCAGAGTTAAATATTACCGAATCTTCTAAATCTGGAAAGAATAAGAAGAAAGGCCTTGGAAAGGCTAAGGGTAAGCCCATGAAAAAGAAGAATGAGAAAGGCTCCAAGGATGCCAAGCCCAAAGGAAAATATTTCCACTGCGACAAGAATGGGCATTGGAAAAGGAACTGTCCTAAATACCTTGCTGAGCTGAAGGAGAAAAAGGAAACAGGTAAATATGATTTACTCGTTATTGAATCTCTATTAGTGGAGGATTATAAATCCGCTTGGATTATTGATTCTGGGGCCAATAACCATGTTTGTTCTTCGTTACAGCTACTTGATTCATGGATGGACCTTGCTGAATGTGATTACATTATGAGGGTCGAGACAGGGGATGCCGTTTCAGCAAGAGCAGTGGGAGTTTCCAGTTTAAATTTTATTAATAATAGTTATTTAAATTTGAACAATGTGTTATTCATTGGTTTTCGCAGGAATCTGATTTCTGTTTCTAGACTTTCGGATGATGGTTATTTAGTTTCTTTTAATAGCGATTTGGTTATTATTGGTAGAAATTAATTAACTATATGCATAGGAAACTCAGAAAATAACTTTATGTGTTAAGACCGTTAACACATAGGTCACTGCTCAACACTGAAATGTTTAAGGTTGCAAAACCTAAAATAAAACGGCCAAAGATTTTTCACGATGACACATATCATGGCATCTTAGACTTGGTCACATCAACCTTAACCAGATAAATAGATTGATAAAGAACGGAGCCTTAAACCAGTTAAAGCTCAGGACTTTACCAGTTTGTGAATCCTGTTTAGAAGGAAAAATGACCAAGAGACCTTTTACTGGAAAAGGGATAAGAGCAAGTCAACCACTAGAGCTAATACATTTAGACGTTTGCGGACCGATGAATGTAAAAGCTCGAGGTGGTTATGAATACTTCATCACATTCATTGACGATTATTCAAGATATGGGTATGTCTACCTAATGCATCACAAATCAGATACCTTTGAAAAGTTCAAGGAGTATCGTGTTGAGGTTAAGAACCAATTAGGTAAGAAAATCAAAACTCTACGATCAGATCGTGGAGGGGAATACCTCGACAAAGATTTCGAGGAATTCTTAGTTGAGTATGAGATAGTGTCCTAGCTCACAGTGCCTGGAACACCACAGTAAAATGGTGTTGCAGAAATGAGAAATTAAACCCTGCTAGACATGATGAGATCTATGTTTAGTTATAGCTCACTACCTAGTTCATTCTGGGGATATGTACTGCAAACCGTAATGTATATCCTTAATGTGGTTCCATCTAAGTCTGTTCCTAAGACTCCCTTAGAGTTGTGGAATGGTCGTAAAATTAGTTTACGACATTTCCACATATGGGGGTATCCAGCACATGTGCTGAAGAATAAGACTACAAAGTTGGAGCCACATTCTCAGGTGTGCCTATTTGTAGGCTACCCGAAGGAGACTAGGGGTGGATTCTTCTACAGTCCTGATGAAAACAAAGTATTTGTATCGAAAAATGCTACGTTTCCAGAGGAGGACTATATGAGGGAGTTCAAGCCTCGTAGTAAAATATTACTCAAGGAGTTACTTACTGGTTCGACCAGCACGCCATCGTCAACGAAAGTTGACAAATATATAACACCTTCAACATCTGATAGTCAGATGCTACCCAGTCAGAATGATCTACCACATAGACGTATTGGGAGGGTTGTACGACAACCTGATCGCTACCTAGGGGTTGGAGAGGCACAAGTTGTCGCCTTCAATGATGGTATAGATGATCCATTGACCTATAGTAGTGCAATGGATGATTCTGACAAAGAGGAATGGCTCAAAGCCATGAACCTAGAGATGGAGTCTATGTACTCCAACTCGGTCTGGGAACTTGTAGACCAACTTGATGGGGGTGAAACACATAGGTTGCAAGTGGATCTACAAGAGGAAGAGGGGATCAGATGGGAAGGTACAGACCTTCAAGGCTAGACTAGTGGCAAAGGGTTATACCCAGAAAGAGGGAGTTGACTATGAGGAAACTTTCTCGCCAGTAGCTATGCTTAAATCCATTCGCACTCTTCTATCCATTGCTGCATATTATGACTATGAAATTTGGCAAATGGATGTCAAGACTGTATTCTTGAATGGAAATCTTGATGAAAGTATTTATATGATACAACCAGAAGGGTTCATCGCCCAAGGTCAAGAGCAAAAAGTTTGCAAACTGCAAAGGTCCATTTATGGACTCAAGTAGGCATCCCGATCTTGTAATATAAGATTTGACACAATGATCAAGTCTTATAATTTTGAGCAAAATGTTGATGAGCCTTGTGTATACAAGCGCGTCATTGACGGGAAGGTGGTTTTTCTTGTTTTACACGTTGATGATATTTTACTCATTGGGAATGATGTAAGGATATTATCAGACGTAAAAACCTGGCTAGCTGAGCAATTCCAAATGAAAGATTTGGGAGAGGCCAGTTATGTTTTTGGGATCCAGATACTTCAGGATCGCAAGAAACGTCTGTTAGCTATGTCTCAGACATCCTATATCGACAAGATCCTTGTGCGATTTGGGATCCAGAATTCCAAGAAAGGCAATCTGCCTTATTAGCATGGAATTCATTTGTCAAATGAACAGTCTCCTAAGACACCTAAGGGCATTGAGGAAATGAGACATATCCTATACGCCTCAGCAGTTAGAAGTCTCATGTATGCTATGTTATGCACGAGACCGGACATCTGTTTTACAGTGGGAGTAGTCAGTAGGTTTCAGTCAAACCCAGGATTGGATCTCTGGGTGGTTGTGAAACATATTCTTAAGTATCTTAAGAGAACGAGAGATTATATGCTAGTATATTCTAGTGAGGATATGATCCTAAGGGGATATACAGACTCTAATTTTTAGACGAATGTTGATTCCAGGAAATCCACATCTGGATCAGTGTTCACCTAGGTGGTGGGGCTATTGTATGGTGGAGCATAAAGCAATCTTGCATTGCCGACTCCACAATGGAGGCTGAATATGTAGCGGCTTATGAAGTAGCTAAGGAAGCAGTCTGGCTCCGTAAATTCTTGGGAGATCTGGAAGTTGTTCCAGTTATGGATAAACCACTTACCCTCTATTGCGATAATAGTGGAGTGGTGGAAAACTCCAAAAAACCAAGAAACCACAAGAGGGGAAAGCATATAGAGAGGAAATATCATCTCATCAGGGAGATAATGCAGAGATGGGACATTACCGTCACAAAGATTACATCCGCAGAGAACCTTTCTGACCCGTTTACAAAGAACTTACCGGCTAAAGTGTTTGAAGGTCACCTAGATGGTCTAGGATTACGTGACATGTCACATTTACTCTAGTGCAAGTGAGAGATTGTTGGGATGTATGCCCTAGAGCTACATGTGATGTAAACGGTTTCATTTGTTTAGAAATAAAAAGATACATTATTCATTTATCAAATTGTTTGTTTATCTTTCGCATGTTATATATCTTCGTAAATATAGTAGATTACTTATGTACCTTCAGACTTAGTGTATGAGTGTCATACACCATAGGATTTAAGTCTGAAGTTAGTAATCTTAAATAGTCCATAGAGAGCAAACAAATCGGGTACTTTGTTTGTGGTTTATTTATAGCTGCGGTCCATTCATTATTTGTATGGCGATCTTAATCCGGATCATCCATGTAGAGACATGAGAATGGAGGCACCTTGTATGATGCGATCATATAGAACTGGACCCAGATAGAAATGACATTCTTATAATTTTCGTTAAACAAAAAAGTCATTTCAATTTACTTGATGGTTATATATGGATTGATCTTAATCCTGGGTGTACTACGAACTCCTGCATGGCAGGTTGTGTCCTTTGATTTACAAAGGTGAGATTGGTGTAGCAGTCCCAACCAATAACTACGTACTTTGGGGGCACAGTTTGTTTTGTAGCTGGGAACGTTTTACATAAACATGGAATTCACTCCTTCTTGCGAGAAGTAGATGAGTATCTTTCTTAAGGGTTGATTCGGTACTTGAACGATTTGAGCTCTCAAGTCTTTCTATTACGAATAGAAAGATTAATATTCATAATAGTTATGAATAAATCGTTCATTAGAGAATCAATGGTACTTAAGGTAAAAATAATTAGAGGGGTATAACGGACATTATGACTTGGCTCTAATTACGAGATACTCGTGAAGGATCAATTCGTATGCAATGACTATATCGGTGGACACCGACCTGGTTCGGCTTATATCGAGTGTGCAACTTCTGATTTTTAGTGGAATAACCCGGAGTTAATAATTCAGAATATTTAATTAAGAGCTTAATTAATATTTCGAGATTATTGGAGCTCGGAACCGTAGGTCCATTTAGTACTCGTGCTAGCTCGATATACTTTAGCGAAGTTAATATAATTGGATTGTCCAATTATATACTCACAAAAAATAAATATTATTAATATGATTAATAATATTAAGTATATCACACTTGAGACTATACATTAAAAGTTAATGTAAGGTATTAATAATTATATGATAATTATTAAAATTAGAACATTGAATTATATATGATATAATTTAATAAGGCTAAGATTTATTTTGGAAACAAAAATCATCACCATGGTAGAATTCCTTATTGGATAAGGAATATGATTTGTTTGTTTGAGAAACAAAATCAAATCAAAATTCATCACTATGGTCGAATTCCTCATTGGATAATGAATATGATTTGTTTGTTTGAGAAACAAAATCAAATCAAATTACCTACCTTGGCCGAATTCCCTGTTGTACAAGGAATAGGATTTGTTTGTTTTGGAAACAAAATCAAAGAAGAAATCCTTACCCTGGCTGAAACATATAGGGATCGGGAGACTAGTGGTTGATTTGTTTTATGAAACAAATTACCCTAAGTATAAAAAGAAAAATTATATTTTTCTTTTCAGATCTAGACATTAGAAAACCCTAGCCTCCTTCTCTTCTTCAAGCTCTCAAGATTTGAGAAAGTTAATTGAAGAACCTGAAACTTATTTCGGTGTGTGATTTAATCTATAAAAGGTTTAGGGATTAATTTGTGAGTGTAGCCCACACTACCCTCCGTTAGTAACGAGACATAGCTCGAAAGACCTTGTGGTGTTGGAAATCTCTTCTCCCCTTCACCTACAACTCACGGCAGTGAGGCAAGAAATTACCCACTGCCGCGCGCATACTAGCCAATTTTGGGGCTTGGTTTTGTTTGGTTTTTAATTCGGGTTTTGGGAAACACTTTTTGGGATTTTTAGGGTTGAGTTAGGATTGATTTTATGTGAAAAATCAGACCTAAATACATACAGCAGTTCACGCAAATTGTGGACTGTTTTGAGTGCAGTTCGCGCGTGTAACGGGTGCAAAACAGTCCGCTATTTCACTACAGTTCAAGAGGCTGTTCGGGGATTGTTTCGGGGGCATTCCGGGGCTGAAATATTCTTCAAAACAGAAGCAAAATTTCAGTATACCCACTGGTACCATTAGGCCAAAGGAAGGGCAAAGCAGAAAAATTTTTCAAGTTCGATCCGTGGGCCTAACCGCTTCCGCTGCGCGAGGGAAAACGTTTCCTACACTTTTCAAAGGTTTCCTATTTATGTCGCATCAAATACAGTTAACCGTACCATGACAGATCATCGATAAATATACCGAAGTATGAATAACCACTGTGAGAAGTCTGACTTAGTGGATCACATACATCAAAATGTACGAGTTCCAGTAAGTTAGTGGCACGGTATCCAACACTAGAAAATGAGGCTTTGGACATCTTACCCTGAATACAAGATTCACAAGTTGGATATGATTCAATGGTAAGATCTGGTATCAAACCATTCCTAACCAATTGGGTAAGGCGTTTAACGCCAATGTGACCAAGCCACATATGTCAAAGTTCAGTATTATTAATTACAGGTAAACTACGTTTATTAATTCCAGTATTTAAAATATCTTTTGAAGTTTGCAATGTATAATGACCATGCTAGTTTGGACAAAAAAGTATCTGAATATTATTTCTATCATATAAATATAAAGAAATATTCTTAATATTAATACAAAAGTCCTCTGTATCCAATACAAAAAGTGATATAATATTAGCGATACATCCTGGTACAAAATGGCAGTCATTTAACAAAAGTGTCACTTTCGGTAATGAGACCTCGCATACTCCAACTGCAACTGCATCTGCATCCAGGGAGTCTTCACTTCCGAATCGCAAATGCATCTCTCCAGGCTTCAGTTTCCTACTTTCCTTCAGCACCTGCAACGTATTGCAAATGTGAATAGGACAAGCAGAATCTAAAATCCAGCTGGATGTAACGGCTTCACAAGGCAAAGATAAATCAATAACTGGAAAAATAAATGTACCTGATGTAGATGCTCTCTCCCTCCTTAGCTGGGCGATGTAGTCATGACAGTTCCTTTTCCAGTGCCCGACCTTGCTACAGTGGTGGCATTTGTCTTCAGAAGCCCTTTTGGGCTTCGCTATTTTCGCTTGTGGTTGAGGACCAAAAGCCTTCTTCTTCTTCTTCTTCACTTTCTTCTTCTTTCCCTTGGACCAAGCCTGGGAAGAAGCGGAAAGAGAAGTAGGTCTCAGAGGGCGAGTCGGTACTCCTTTCTTGAGGTCCTCTTCTGCCGTGAGCAACATCCTATGTAGCTCTTGGTAGGTACAGATAGTCATGTTCATGTTGAAATACATCACAAACTGGCGATAAGAAGTTGGGAGCGAACCAAGAATGACACTCCTACCGAGAACGTCATTCAGAATGAGATCATGTTGTCTCAGTTGATCAATCAAATCAATCATCTGAATAACATGTGGGCTAATAGCTTGCCCCTCATCTCATCGCGCATGGAACAGTTCCATTGCGACCTTGTGAACAATCACTTGTTCTTGGTTCTCAAATGACTTTCTCAAACGAGTCATCATAGTATAGGCATCTGACATGACATAATACTGTTTCTTGAGTCCCGTGAAAGCAAACTTAAGATGTATGACTTAAATTTTAATTCATCATCCTTCCAAGTTAGGAAGACTTCGCGTTCTTCCGGAGTAGCATCCTCTGCCACAGCAAGGGGCAGTGGACCCTCAAGAACATATCCTAGTTTCTCGAAATCGAGGACAATCCTCAAATCCAATTCCCAATCAGCGAAGTTATCAGCGCCTTTTAGTTTTTTCGCATCAAGCATACGCACAAACTGATTAGTGGATGGTGCCGCCATCGCAACTCTATCATATAGATCACGAAAAACAGTTAGCAGATTTAAAGCAGTTTCATATAATATCATAAGCATAAAATAGATCATGGATTTGTAATCTAAAAATACCCCTCCCATTAAATCATGCAATACTGTAATCCCCAAACAGAATACAAAGATTTAATAATTAAATTAAATATAAATAGTGAAAGGTGGATCCCGTGAATATATTTCAGCTCACAGTAGAGACACAGTCTCGCTACGTATATTTATCAGGTAGACAACTCATTTGTCAATCATTCACTAATGACTCCTAGGTTTCCGGTCTTTGCCGTTTCTCGTTGTCGCTGCTAAGGTAGGCCCACAAGGAGACGTTCCAAGTTTAAACTCGTCAATGATAAACTCAAGTTACTTACGTAATCCTGACAGCTAGGGCACGTTCAAAATTCCGCTTTCGCTTGAATTTATCTAGTATATGATATACATTCGGTATAAATAAATCTCTATCGGCTACACCCTCACAGCAGAGGCATGGTCTCGGATGTAGTCACGGAGAAATATTCATAAACTGTATTGACAAGACTGATCATATAACATGCATCAAATACATAATTACATTTAAACCTTATTAATTAGGGATTTTCTGCTAAGTGTCATACACCCTAAATCTAACCAAATTAGATTCTAATAAGCATGTATAAAGTCTAGAAAACATGATTAAACATCGATTTAATTAAGGCTAATCATTTTAGGGGGCCTAGAATCAGACTCGCTCTGATACCATTTTGTAGGGGTTTAAGGGGTTAAATCCGGTAACGCAGCGGAAACACGGGAAAATCAAATTTTCCGATTTTAAAACTTTTTCTCGGATTAATTAAATAAACATATTTATTTAATTACCCAATAATAAAATTATGAAATCAAATTCAATAAATCAAATTTATGTGAATTTACCGAATTACCCTTACACTTGGCATCTTGTTCATTTTAGTCCGAAATTATTCAAATCAAGTTTGGATGATTCTAAATCATTTATAAGATGAACTTAACATGTCCTAAATATCAAAACACCAAAAGCAACACAAAACCCAAAATTCCTTCATTTGGCCAATAGCCTCCATAGGTGGCTAATTGTGCATTGACCGGCGTAAACACACACGTATAACGCAAGCGCACGTATCGTTCAAGTAGTATAAAAATATCGATCCTACGAGGACTTAATTCCTACTGTTGTTATTAATTATTGAATCTATTTATTTACAAGTATCTAATTATAGGGAGAAATGACATGATTGCTTTTGTTGGTTGAATGTGGAATTGCTAATTAAAATAAATAAATAGAAAGACAAAAGAAAATACTAAGGAAAATAAATAAAAGACTGAATATCTAGGGTTGTGATTTATTCTAATATCTTTTAAAAGATGAAGTGGTTATCAAATAGTTGGGTAAAATATTGATTTATAACCTGGAACACAAAATTATGTAAAAGCCTCTTCCGATGGTCAGTTACAAATACCTAGTATAATCCAATTGAACCATATGTCTATGTCAACCAAATTACCTAGATTCATTAAGCTTAAATTCCAATTATGGCTACCCCCGCCCGACAGGTATATTCCTATCCTGTAAGAAAATCTATTAAAGGGTTATCTATCCTCAAGGAAGATCGTGGGCTATTAAGTCTAAGGAAAAAACCTAAAATCCCTATGTCTAGTTCATTTTAGATTTACCACATCAATCTTATTGGTGATCGGACAATAAGAAGCATTAAGCTTAAGACTTAATAAATGAACCTTTAAATTATCCAAACTATAATTTACCCCTTATAAAACAGTGATATTGGAATTCATCACAACCCCAGATACTAACTTAGTTATAACACATAGCTAGGGCTGGAATAAAAGACATAAAAATGCTGAAAAGTAAAAGACATAAAGTAAAAGCTGAAAAATAAAATGCAATAAAATAAAATACTAAGGTAAAAGGAATTAACTTATACTATTTACTAATTAGATATATCCCATAATATAATATATTAACTCGTGATAATTACCAACCAGCCATATAGGCGGTAACCTGATTAAGTCAAATTAAGTTCAACCAGCCATATAGGCGGAACCAAAATAACCAGCCATAAAGGCGGAACCAAAATAACCAGCCATAAAGGCGGAACCGGAACCAAAATTAAATTACCAACCGACCAGTCTGGCGGTATCCTTACTTAGTCAGGTTTAACCAGTTTAAATTAAATAGCCAACCGACCAATATAGCGGTATTCCTTTTTAAGTCAATATTTTAAATGGTGAATATATTATATTAAGGGAGATTAATCTAAATAGTATAGTAAAAGAATTACCTTTTGCCTTAGCAGAGGGAAATTACCTCGGCATGGTAGAATAGTAAAACTGTAAAAGTAAAAAGGTAAAAGTAAATTACTATTACTATAACAAAAATAACTATTACTATTACAAAAAAGTAATTAAAAATATTTACAAAAGTAAAAACTAAAAACTAAACTAAAAGAATTTTTAGAGAGAGAAACTCTCTCTTTACATGAAAGAGAAGAGAGAGGAAGGTGCACTGAATTCTGAAATCTCGAGCTGAATTTATAGGCGCGAGTAGGGGTCCAGCGTCGCGACGCTAGAAGGGTTCAGCATCGTGACGCTGGATCTTTTGCGTGGCTGAATCGCTGCTTGACACGTGGCTAAGGCGGTGACAGCTCAATAATTATCCAATGACGTGGCACTGTTCATGACGTCATTGCTTACGTCACGCTGACGTGTGGAGGGCGATGGTCGGCACCGTAGGATGATGACACGTGGCAATGGTCACGTTAGCAAAGTCAAACTTTTCAAATTCTGAACCGTTGACCCGGCGCATGTTAGCAGATTCGGCGCATCCTGGGCATCGCGACGCGCAAGGCTTCAGCGTCGCGACGCTGAAAAGACCAAAATATCCATGTTGACTCATTTTTGTCCGTTTTGTCCCCAAATTGCCCCCAGTGCTTTCTAAACTTTATTTATCTGCAAAATAACAACAAAAAAAATCAAAACGTTCATAAAACTCGAGAAACATTACAAAACATTAGGTCAAATGAGTGGGAAATAGTGATATAAATACCACTCATCATGCATTTTGCCCTTTCTTTGTTCAAAATACATCAAGATGAAATCCAAAACATAAGATTTCATATGTATCATATAAACATCCAAATACACAACATAAATGAAAAGCCCCAAATTTGGATGAGGTCTCAAACCCTAATTTTTTCAATTTCTTTAAATTGGACAAATTAGACCAAATTGGTTAAATCAATTACTTTAATCATGTTTCTTCCATCCAATTAAAGTCTCAACATAATGAAATAACTATAGATCAAATCTAGGTCATTTAAGAGTAGGTCAACAACTCTAGATTAGCAACAAAGTTTCCAAAACCATAAAAGAATGATTATTACTACACTAGTAATAAACTTCCAAGTTCATACATGCTCAACACTTTCAAAAAACTTCCATTCAACAAAAACACAAAGAATAAAGAAAAGAATGACATGAGAACATCACAAGATGTAGCCTAGAACATAACGAACATTTTCCTTTCTAATAGTAGGTTGAAGAAACTTACTAAAAACTAAGCTTTCTTTGATTTTCTTTTTGTCTTTCTTCTTCTTCCTCAAGCTTCTTTTAATAGAGTTTGTAAGTAAAGTGTATTACGTTATTTCACCAAATGAAATTAAAATAATATATACTTGCCAAAAAATGGCCTTGGCCGAAAATTACAACAAGCATATACTAAACAATAATTTCAATTTCATTTGATTTTCATTTAATCAACTTGATAAAATATCCAAAAACACTTTAAGGATATTTCTAATTAAGTCAACAAAGGCAACTTAGCCATTTAAAATAAATATCTAAATCTTAAGATATTTATATTTTAATTAATTTAATCATTTAACAATTAATTAATTAATTAATTAATTAAATATAAATATATTAAATATATGTATTATATTTACATTAATTATTAAATACATGTATACATTTATGATATTAGTCAAATATCTCAATTTGACTATTAATTAATGTGTATTTAAATTAATCAGGCATATTTCATTATTGAGACTCTCTAGATTCACGCATATCCGTCACGAAATCCAATTTCGTGTCCATAATTTATCCACCCGTAAATTATGACGATCACAGATAAACTCGCTGAATCATACAGGTCGAGGTCATGGAAAATGTATAATTCCTCTATCACATGTATCCGGATAAATCCCAGAAATATAGATGTAAACGTCAAATCTCTATGCGGATTATCCAGTCGACTATTCTATTAGCAATATCTAAAAGAATGTTTAGAACTAGCTTCTAAACTTTACCACGGGCCCATGGTTTTATCTGATTGTTAATCATATGGACTACCAATGCTCTAATACATAGAAAATTGACGGATCCTATCTTGATACACATAGGACACCATGAGGATCTATCTATACCCAACGAACAGGCGGAGGTCTGATCTAAATAGATCGGTGACGTGACTGCCATCTAAGTGTAGAAGATATCTCATGTGCCCACAATGGCATCTCAAGTCTAAGAATCACAAGTGCTACTCAACCCAAGAGATTCTTATTGACGTTGGTGTACCATCTATTAAGAATCTTCGGTGAGTCGTTCAGTGTTTATCCGCTATAAACACCTACACGTCTATACTAGTCTCCAAGACTTATGGTTTATTGAGAAATCATTGGAATCATATATTCCAGTATACGACATGTACCGGTCTCAACGGGTTTGCTTTACTGACCAAGTAGTGTAAACCTTGACCAGGAACAATCTGAGAATGACAACGTCATGATACTACTCAATATTTGTTGCGACGCTTTTGCAACAGTACCATGACTAATCATTCTAAGGTCATTACGTCTTTACCATATTAGAAGATAGATTATATTATAGAAACTGCATTTATTATTCATAATAATAAAGATTTACAGTAATATTTATAAAGAAATACAATGGGAAATGGCGCTCTGAGCACCAACCCCAACATTAATTTCACGGTTAATTTCTGTATTATAGTAAGGGAGATTTCTAAATTATAAATAGTAAAGGTGGATCCCCAACTCCAGTATTTAATTTTTTATCTAGGGAAGTGATGAAACACAATATCCACACTTAATATTGATTTTCTTTTTATTGGTAATTCTTTAGTTTTTTAATTGAGTCTTAAGGTTAATGCTTCTTGTTGTCTGATCACCAATAAGATTGAAGTGGTAAACTTAAAATGAACTAGATATAGGGATTTTAGGTTTCAGCCTTAGATTCAATAGCCCATGATCTTCCTTGAGGATAGATAACCTTTTAATAGATTTCTTTACAGGATAGACATATACATGTCGGGCGGAAGTAGCCACAATTGGAACTTGATATTAATGAATCCAAGTATTTGGTTGACATAGACATATGGTTCAATTGGGTTATACTGGGTATTTGCGTCTAATTAGATACCTGTAATTAGACGCAAATAATTCCTTCTTCCCCTATAATTAGATACCTGTAAATAAATAGTATCAATAATTAATAACAACAGTAGGAATTAAGTCCTCGTGGGATCGATATTTTTATACTATTTGAATGACACGTGCGCTTGCGTTATACGCATGTGATTACGCCGGTCATAACCCATTCCAAAATTGGGGCTTTTCATATATGTGATGTATTATAGAGTGTATATGATGCATGTAAGATTTTGGGTTGATTGGATTTAATCTTGGTATGTTTTGAACAAAATGAACTAAATTATATCAACCCGAAAATTTGGGGACCTCTTCGATAATTTGCTAAAAGTTTGGGGATTTGTGTGCAATCTGATTTTGATGTATTGGATATGTTGAAAAATATTTTAGAAATGATTTAGAATCATCTAAAATCATATTTGACATTTTTTGGACTAAAATGATCAATTTACAAGGTTATAGGGTAATTCGGTAATTACCAAGAAATTTGATCTCTTGTGTAATTTTTAAGAATTTGATAATTGGATAATTAAATAAATAAGTTTATTTGATTGATCCGAGAAAAATTTTGAAATTAGAAAATTTTGATTTTATAATATTTCGCTGCGTTATCGGATTTCGCCATAAAACCCCTACACATACAATGGAGGCGAATACACTTCCAGGGAGTTTGATGCCTACTACGGAAGCCACGACATGAAAGGATTGTTCCACACACTCCACAGCATAATGGTGTTGCTGAAATGATAAACCGCACCATTATGGAGAAAGTCAGAAGCATGATCAGCATGGCTAAACTGCCAAAGCCATTCTGGGGAGAAGCTATTCGTGCTGCCTGCTACTTGATCAACAGATCACCATCTGTACCGTTGAACATTGAGATTTTGGAGAAAATGTGATCTGGTAAAAATCCCTCATATTCTCACCTTAGAACATACAGTTGTTTAGCCTTTACACACGTATCCAATGAGCTCAAACAGAAGCTCGATGTAAGGACTACTCCATGCATCTTTAGGATATAGAGACGAGGAATTTGGATACAAGCTATGGGACTCAAAGGAAATGAAAGTCATCAGAAGCATGGATGTAGTGTTTCTTAAAGACCAAATAATAGAAGACGTTGAAAAGCCCAAGATATCTTCTAATTCCAGTGCCGACGAAGCTAATGCAAATCCAGACACAACCCCAGCACCAACACGAGTGGCTATAGATGATGATAAGGTGAAAGAAATACCATAAGCAAAACCAGTGGAGGAATGTGGTGTTGATGAGGGGGAGCTGCAACCTGCTCCATCACAGGCTACATGATCATCCACAAATCTGGATAATGCCAGACCTCCAGAAACCAGTGAATCTCATATACGAAGATCTGAGCGAGACCGGATTCTATCAAATAGATACTCAGGATCTGACTATATTATGCTTACTGATGAGGGGGAGCCAGAAAGTTTCAAGGAAGCTGTATCTCATAAAGACAAATAAAAATGGTTGCACGTAATGCAGGATGAAATGGAATCTCTGCAGAAAAATAACACTTATGAGATAGTCAAGCTCTCGCATGACATGAAGGCGCTGAAGAACAAATGGGTGTTCAAGCTCAAGAAAGATGGCAGCGAAAATGTGGTGAAACACAAAGCTCGACTAGTAATCAAAGATTCCTATAGAAAAAAAGGAATTGACTTTGATGGGATCTTTTCACCAGTGGTAAAATGACTTCAATCTGAGTTATCTTAGGATTAGTAGCGTGTTTGAACTTAGAGCTTGAATAGATTGATGTCAAAATATTATTTCTTCATGGTGATATGAATGAAGAAATCTACATGGAGCAGCCAGAAGGATTCAAGGTTTCAGGAAAAGAAAACCTTGTTTGCAAGCTGAAAAAGAGTTTGTACGGCTCAAGCAAGCACCGAGACAGTGGTACAAGAAGTTTGACTCATTCATGGTGGGTCAATGATACAAAAGAACTGCAGCAGATCAGTGTGTATACATTCAAAGGTTTCCAAATGGAAATTTCGTTGCTCTTCTACTATATGTAGATGGCATGTTGATTGTTAGACAAGAAGCAGCGAAGATCAGTCAACTGAAGAAGGAACTCTCTAAGTCTTTTGACATGAAAGACTTAGGAAAAGCTCAACAGATTTTGGGAATGGAAATTATTCATGACAGACAGAACAAGAAGTTGTGGCTTTCACAGGAGAGTAAGAGGCTCAATATACAGAAAGCCAAACCAGTCAGCGTTCCGCTAACACACCATTTCAATCTGAGCAAGATTCCGTGCCCCTCATCCAAGAAAGAGATAGAGGAGATGTCATTGATATCATATTCTTTAGTTGTTGGAAGACTTATGCAATGGTATGTATCAGGCTAGATATTGCACATGCAGTGGGTGCAGTGAGTCGTTTTCTCTCTAACTCTAGAAAGCAACATTATGAGGCAATCAAATGGATTTTCAAGTACCTCAAGGGTACATCGAAGTTTTGTCTGTGCTACGGGGGAGCTGATCTAATCTTGGAATTCTATACAGATTCAGATATGGTAGGAGATCTTAATGGTAGGAAATCTACATCATGATTCATCTACACTTTTGTAGGGGGAGTTGTGTCATGAAAGTCAAGACTGCAGAGGTGTATTGCATTATCCACAACAGAAGCTGAGTGCATCGCTATAGCTGAGGCAGGAAAATAAATATTGTGGTTAAAGCGTTTTATCCAAGAGCTAGGGATCAAGAAGACAAGATACAAGATACATTGTGACAGTCAGAGTACTCTGGACTTGAGCAAAAACTCAATGTATCATTCCTAGACAAAGAAAATTGATATTCGCTATCATTGGATACGCGAGGTGATGGATCAACAACTGCTGAGACTAGTGAAGATCCATACATATGAGAATCCAGCTGACATATTAACGAAAGTGGTTACTCGAGACAAACTAGAGTTGTGCAGAGACATAGCCAGGATAACTGTCAGATGATGATTATTTCAATGTAATTGGAGGGGAGAATTGTAATGAATCCAGCTACACTGCATGGGAAGCTTCCATGCATGGACTCCAGCAACATGTAACTTGCATACCAGTTGGCCAAATGCATTGGGTCGGCAAAAACGTGTGGAACTGTAGCACACGTTTTTGCCCTATAAAAGGGAGTCTCAATCCTAGTTGTAAGCATCCTAAATTTGTAAAGCTTCAAGTATTAGAAAGCTTTGAGAGTGTTCGAGAGTGAAGGTTTTTTTTTTGTAAAATTTAAACACTTTGTAATCTATTTTTGTAAGTAATAGAGTTTCAGTTTTCCTTCAAAAACACTCTAGAGTGATCAGAGAATCACAATAATATTATACGTCTTTGAGTTTTCTATATTTTGGTTTATCAGTCTCTGAAACAAGAACCTTTACATATGTACCATCTAATGCTCCAAAGCAGTTATATATTATAAGATTAAAAAATTAATTAGTTAATATACTCAAGTGTGTGAGTGAAAGTTAGGTTATGCAATAATATTATATGTACCTTAAACCACTTCCATTTCCGATCCGTTGAATTTTCCGTAACTAGCTCCGGTGTTTTCCAAAATTCTTTTTGACATATAAGAATTGCCTTTAAACACTCATGAAAATATTTACTAACTGTTCGTTCGAATATTTTAAAATTAAAACCAACCACCAGATTCTTAAAATGATGTGCTAAAATATATAAAAACATTGCAAGCATCTTCTCGGGAGATAAAATTTTAGTGCCAACCAAACTCCCTTTCTCACAAAGAAGCTTAGATAATTTTTTAACGTGTGTCGATCCATTCTTAATTGTGACAAATATTTCACTTCACTTTCATAAACCAATCCATGCAAATAGCTCATTTGTTGATAAATTCTCAATATTACCTTTGGACTTTCTAATCTCAATTCATAAGTTAAGCAAAGATCGGAACACAAAGCATCACAACCATAATCATTTGCAGCATCAAAACCATTTGTTGCAGAACTAACAAGGCTATATTCTTTCATATTTAGACAATAGCTAGCAATGAATAAAAAGAATCCTGAAACCATGAAAAAATAAACTGAAAATGGTATATTATAAATCTAACTCCTAAAATCTCATTAGGTAAACTAATTCAAATAACAATGGATGACTTCTAAAAAGACAAATTAAAAATGTAAAAGTTAAGAACTAGCTTTGTGAGTGGACGACATAGCTTGTTGGATGTAGATGGCAGGAGATGGATGATGATGGCGGCGTAGAGATTGATAAGTTGTTGATATGCCAAAGGAGGAAATATATTAAAAAGTGATTTTGTTATTTTTTAAAGGTAAAAATATTAATTCAAGAAATGAGAGTCATGAGAATGAGAATGAGAATCTCATTACTCATTCCCTATTTTAAGTGGGGTTCATATTTTCATTCACATTCCTATTTCAGTTTTTACTAAGTAAACACTAATTTGATTCTCATTCCTCCATCCCTTTTACACATTCCATCAAATAAACACTTCATTAATTATTTATCCTAATTCATTTGTAATTTTGATTTAATCTTACAGATTAATATCATTACTGATACTGTGAAATTTAATAATAATATATAAACAGTGTTAAAAATTACTTTAATATAATTTAAAAAATATTTGGTGTCCAGTGACTTATTATATCCCAAGTAGGCCTGACCACTGAGAAAATCTATAATATAATGGAGATATTACACAATTCGTATAGCAATCTAATAATCTTTTGTCACGCATGTTAAAATATTAAAAAAAATAACTAAAAAATGAGTATTAAATCATACATATCATTTATTAATTTGTTGATGATATCACCTCACACATGTCTACGTTACACCAAAGAATTACTCATAAAAACCTTTTGGCATTGATAAAAAAAAAAAAAAAAAATTAATTAATTAATTACGCCTATAACTTTGTAACGTTAAAAAAAAAACCACAAAAATTTAAATTATTTGATTGGTTAAAATAGATGATGTGGCAGGATGAGTCAGCATTCTGTTAGAGTTGATTGAGCTAGTTATAGTTGTATAAAGTTTCCCTCGTTTTGTTGAATTTGAGATATTTTGTCTTGGAGCAAATTCGTTCTCTATATCTTTCCCTCGCGAGGTTAGCATTTGAGATATTTTTGTTAAACAATCTTGTAATCTTTAGTTGTGAAAACTTAATCGATTTGATTCTTGGATTAAAGTGTTCATTCTTGGTTGTTTATAACATTTGAGATATTTTTGTTAAACAATCTTGTAATCTTTAGTTGTGAAAACTTAAATGTAGGAGAGTTATCGATTTGATTCTTGGATTAAAGTGTTCATTCTTGGTTGTTTAATCTGTTTTGTGTTAATTTCTTTGACTAATTAGGGAAGCTGCTTGTGTATAACTTCTTGCTCTGTTGTTGAGGAAGAATCTGTTAGAAGATCAATTCAGGTAATCTGATTTATTGGTTCTCTCTAATCTTTGTATTGCCATTTGATATTCGGTATTTTCATTTGGTTCTTGTCTGGGTAAAGTTAATTACTGAACTGTTGAAGACGGATAAAACAGCGTCGTTTTGGAATTTGGATACCTTAACTTTGCGTCTTGTTCTTTAGTTGTGAAACAAGTAAAGTGTTCATTCTTGTTAATTTGTTTGTGTTGGATTTGTTCTAATATAAACTAAGTACTCGGTCATCTTCCTTGCTGAGAAAACAGTTCATGAAATTAATGCGAAAATTATGTCAACCTAATGGATGGATTGTCCGAACTTCTCTTAGCTTTTTGTGGGGAGTTTTCTTGAACACTCCATTTCACCTTTTCAGTTTAAGATTCAACTTGATTTATATTGTAGATGGATACTCTATTTCCCAAGATGCTATTATTTCTCCTGCAAATTGAGAACGCAGAAGATTATGAATTGGATGCTGAATTGGCTGCACAATTGGAAGCAGAGATGCTGCAACTTCAGCAAGAAGAAGATGAGGCCGCAGAAGAACAAGATGGGGAAGAAAAGGAGGAAGATGACTCAGTACTATTGGCCGAAGTTGCTGCCGATGTGGAAATTGCTTACCTGAAGCAATACGTGAAGGATCAATATCATTTTGGTATTGCTTCCTTTGCCTGTTCGGATCATATAACTGTCACCCATCGAATAAAATAACATTTTACTATAATTATTATATATGAACCTACTTAAAATATCTTATCTCAGATAATGGATGGAATCTATGCCTAGGGTATCACAAATTCCCATAGAGGAAATTTAGCAGCCAGTTGAAGAGCACGCCTTCTAGCAGATTGATGCTTCTCCCATTCCCTACAAACCAATTCCGTTGGAGTTCCCACAAAACTTGGGCCACAAGTATCGATTATAATCTCCTCCAATAACTTAGCACTCTTCATTAAATACATTATAAACTCAACATCCCCTGCATGTCCCACGAATCCCTGCAATTCCACAACCCTAAGCCTTGTAAACTCTGCGGTGATGCTACTTAAATATGGATGATACTTGATAGTCTCTATCGATTCATATCGAGGCCACCCATATGCAGGCTGTGATAGTAACTGTTAAGCCAAATAAAAAAAAAAATGGAAATTCTCAACCCTATATCAAAATATTGGCACGTAATTAAAAATACATAAATTTTGGAATTTTGTTCAACGATTTACTCAAAAATTACAAAATAGGTGATAACGTGATATACATCAGATATAAATAGGTGGACATTTTCAACATTTATGATACACTTTGTAATCTTTGGGTGAACCACTGAATAAAATTTCAAGATTTATGTATTTTTAATAACTTGTGAAATATTAAATATACGATTAATAATTTTCCATAAAAAAAAAAAAAAAAAAATCAACCCATCCATCTCTATTATCAAAGCAACAAAATCACAAATAGATGAAATTAAGAGTCACCTTTAATGTAAACTTGTATAATGAAGGAGATGCTTTCAATAAAGCAACACAAATAATGAGGTTATTCACTTCTGGTGTTCCAATAATTTCCAAATATTTGAGATTGTATAATTCAGGAATGTTGTTGCAGTAGCTGCCTAAGTTTAAGATCTGAAATCATTGAATAAAAACAAGATACAAAAGGCATCAACACAGTGGACATAGCCGATGAAATTAAGTGAAATATTACAGAAAGGTGTCAAGAAATTTCCTTCCAATAACTTGTTCAGAAATACTATAATAAAAGGAACGTGAGAGTTTGTCCCTAGATATTTGACCAAATTGGAGCGTCTTGTGAACCAATTACTAAAATACCCTAGAGGAGATAGGATTAAGTGGAGAGAAAATGGTACAAATTAATGAAAAGTCTCGTTTAATAATGAAATAATTTTGATTTGAACTATTAATTTTTTTTGGATGAAAATCAAATTTTATACCATTGAATTTATGTTCTAGCTATGCTACTGTATCAATATCAACAAATTAATAAAATATAGAACAAACTTACATCAAGAAGAGACATGTCCAATTTAACTGTGTGTAGTTGCATAAGAAAACTGGAATGCTGGCACAGGTTCGTCAGGATGTCTGTACTTAAATGGCCTCCAAAAGAACCTCAACAAGATTCGGAACGTTTTTGAAACAAACAGGTATCAGTGGTCCTGAATATTCAAAGGATAAGAGATTTGGGGCATGAAGTTCAAGATCTTTCAAGCTGTCCACAAATTTCAACTTCAAGTGTTTCAACTTGAGTGATGATGATGGATCACCAGAGACTCTAAGACTTGTCAGAGTGACAGATTGTGCAACACTTAACACCTCAAGAACAGGACAACAGTAAGCTAACAGATGTTCAAGAATCTCTCCTGTTATGCTCACTCTTGTTAACTTTAGGGCGGTTAGAGAACTAAAGGTCGTATTGGGTACACAAGGTTTCCCTGAGATAGACTTATGTGCAGTAAAAGGATACTGTCCAACGGACCATAAATTATTTTCAACTCTAGTGAAGTCCAACTCGAGCCTTTGAACTCTTCTTTCAAATGCAAATTTTACCCAATTATCAATATCTCCATTAGATACCACATCAAAGCAAACCCTTAATTCTTCCACATAAAGTCCTTCAAGTGATCCCAATACTTGATTTACCCAATTGACAAACTTATGCCTTTCTACATCAAGTGGCTCAGTTTTCAAATACCAAACTGATGTTAAATCTGCCATGGTAAGTGGATCATCAAAGTTCAAGCAACCAGTGAAACCTTTCCATAAATATCTCCATCTACTGGATAATTTGCTGGTTCTTGCTGCTTCTTTAATGGTCAAGCGAGATAATATTTTTACAAGAATATCATCTGAAAGTTCGCTAATTTGATCACCCATTATCTCTTTTTTTCTTCTTTTGTTATTTCCACCCAACATAATTTCCTTTTGTAATACCTTAGTCATATAAAAATGATATCAAAAAATCAAAACTTAAACAAATTCATAAAAAATAATTTTTTTTAAAAAAAAAAAAGAAGAAGAAAGAAAGAGAATGTCTTCAGATTTCTTATAAGAAATATAAATCAAGTTAAAAAAAAAAAAAAAAATCATTGAATTTTGATCTCAATTTTATATGTGGATGCTGATCGGGAACAAAAAACCTAAAAAGTGAATGTTGATAAATTCTATAAGAGAATTATTAACCTGCCTTGCCGATTCTGAACTCTTCTAATATTTTTTATTTTTTCCTGTCAATTTTTTTTTTGTGTTTTTTTTTAAACTAGTATATGATTAGGATTTAAATTCTCATCATATTATACATAACAGTGTTAATTAATATCTCATTAGTAATAATAATATGTATGTTATTTTAAATATCAGATATCAGAGAATAGTGGAAAAGGATAAGTTTTCATTTAAAAATTAAGTAACTGAATTGATTTCGGTTGGTTATGATTTTTGGTATTTCGAATATTGATATTCAATCAAAAAAAATTTAAAATAATTATATAAATATTAATAATATTAAAATAATTAATGAAACAAAATAATTCTTAAAACAAGTTTTCATAGAATTCTATCCAATTACAAGTAAACCAAGTACTTAGCAAAATAATTCGTTAAGAGTTTTTTAAGAGACGGAGGTTTGCTTAACGATAGCCCTTCAGACAAGACATACGTCACCACACAGAAACTTCATAACCTATCACCGCTGTTGTCAAAGCCGCCATAAGCAGTGCATTCAATTAATTATAATTATTTTAATTTAATTTTCAAAATTGTTTATTGGATCGCAAAGTGAATATCTCTAATCATATCGGTTCAGTTTCTAAATCTTTTGGTGTTGAAGAACCCAATTATGTTATTGTTTGGATTTTATATGTTTACACATATTATTGGGGATGTTTTTGTTGGAAATCTAGCCTGGAAAATTTAAATTTTTTAATTTTAAATATAAATTCTCAATTCATCTTTATTAATTTTCATGATTTATGATAATATTTATATTTGAAACATAAATAAAAAAATTACCTTAAGCCTTTAAGTAATCTTCGAATCGCTCCTCGTAAATTCTTAACCACCCAAACGTTTGGCCTTCAATAGTATCCACACAAAACAGAAAGTTAGGGTTTATAGAATTTTGGGTAAAAGGAATTTTACTAAATTCTTAAAAAAAAAAAAAAAAAAAAAAACTCTCTCAGCTATTTTGCTGTTTCAAATTGATGCCCAAATTTCTCACCAAAAATTATCATTCACGTGAAAGCTAGGAGGGTTATTTATAGATTTCAATATTAGTTGTTTTAATCTCAATCATATTTGAATTCATAGGATAAGAATAAGAATAGGATTTAATGCTATTGAAATATGAATTTTAATTCGTCCTAAATAAACAACTATTATCTTTATTTTATTAATTAAATTAATTAAAAAAAATATTAATTCTAATCAAATTAGGATACTATAAATATGAAATTATAATTTAATACAAATATTTTGCTTAATTACATTTTAGCTCATATATTTTCGGAAATTATAAAACGACTCCTGTATTTTTGGAAATTACGAAACAACTCATAATTTCTAGATTTTCACTTTGGTCCAAAAATTTTCAGAATTTCATTTTTATCCATAATTTATGAAATTACGAATATGCCCCAAAATTAAAGAACTTAATATTTAAGTCTTAAAACTTAGTTGTACATAATTTACCGGTAACTCCTTAAAACTTTAAAGTGTGTGACCTATTGGGTTTTTTCTTATGTTAGCAATGGATATAGTTATAGACTTCATAAGTCTAGATAAATTAATTTAATTAATTTATCCTTTTATCAATTCCTTAATTAAGAAACTAATTTCCATAGACCAATAGCGGCATCTAGCAATGCATCATGATCCCCAATTAAAAAAGAATACTAACTTTAGTGAAACTATTTCGTATACAATTATCGTATGATTCTATCCTTCCACCACCTACATATCTCGCTTCATTAAATACATTACAAACTCAACATCCTCTGTATGTCCCACGAATCCCTGCAATTCCACCACCCTAAGCGTTGTAAATTATGCGGTGATGCTGCTTAAATATGGATGATCCTTGATGGTCTCTATCGATTCATATTGAGGCCACCCATATCTAGGCTGTGATAGTAACTGTTAAACAAAAAAAAAATGGAAATTCTCAATCATATATCAAAATATTGGCACGTAATTAAAAATACATAAATTTTGGAACGATGCATTCAAAAATTATAAAACGACTCATGTACTTTTGGAAATTACGAAACAACTAATAATTTCTAGATTTTCACTTTGTTCCTAAAATTTTCAGAATTTCATTTTTATCCATAATTTTTGAAATTACAAATTTACCCCAAAATTTAAGAACTTAACATTTAAGTCATAAAACTTAATTGTACATAATTTATCAATAACTCCTCAATACTTTAAAGTGTGTGACCCATTGGATTTTTTCTTATGTTAGCAATGGATATAGTTATAGACTTCATAAGTCTGGATAAATTAATTTAATTAATTTATCCTTAATCAATTCCTTAATTAAGAAACTAATTTCCATAGACCAAGAGCAGCATCTAACAAAGCATCATGATCCCCAATTAAAAAATAATACTAACTTTAGTGAAACCTATTTCGCATATGATTATCGTATGATTCTATCCTTTCACCACATACATATCTCGCTTCATTAAATACATTACAAACTCAACATCCCATGTATGTCCCACGAATCCCTGCAATTCCACCACCCTAAGCCTTGTAAACTCTGTGGTGATGCTGCTTAAATATGGATGATCTTTGATGGTCATTGGTCTCTATCGATTCATATTGAGGCCACTCATATCCAGACTGTGACAGTAACTGTAAAAAAAAAATGGAAATTATCAATCATATATCAAAATATTGGCACATAATTAAAAATACATAAATTTTGGAATGATTCATTCAAAAATTACAAAATAGGTGATAACGTGTACATCTTTGAATATACATTGATATAAAATAAGTGGACATTTTCAACATTTTGATACAATTAGAAATCTTTGGGTGAACCGCTGAATAAAGTTTCAAGATTTATGTATTTTAATAACGTGTGAAATATTGATTAATAATTTTCGAAAAAATAAAATAAAATTCAACTCATTAATGTTTCCATCTCTATTATCAAAACAAAAAAATCACAAGCATATGAAATTAAGAGCCACATTTGATGTAAACTTATATAAGGAGATGCTTTCAATAAAGCAACACAAAGAATGAGGCTATTCACTTCTGGTTCTCCAATAATTTCCAATGCCTAAGATTGCAAAATTCAAGAATGTTGTTGCAGTAGCTGCCTAAGTTTAAGATTTGAAATCAATGAATAAATATAAGATACAAATAAGGCATCAACACAGTGGCATGGCTGATGAAATTAAATGAAATATTACATAAAAGGTATCAAGAACGTTTTTTTCCAGGAATTTGTTCAGAAATACTATATAAAAGGAACATAAGAGTTTGTCCCTAGATATTTGACCAAATAAGATTGTTTTGTTCCTATAGAGCCAATTACTAAAATACAATAGAGGGGATAAGGACTAGGTGGAGAGAAAATGATACAAATTAATGAAAAATCCCGTTTAATAATGAGATAATTTTGATTTGATCTATTAATTTTTTGGTGAAAATCAAATTTTATACCGTTGAATTTATGTTATGGCTATGCTATTGCATCAATAACAACAAATTAATAAAATATAGAATAAACTTACATAAAGAAGAGACATATCTAATTTAAGTGTGTGTAGTTACATAAGAAAAATTGAATGTTGGCACAAGTTTTTCAGTATGTTTGGACTTAAATGGACTCCAAAAGAAACTTCAACAAGATTCATAACGTTTCTGAAACAAACAGATACCAGTGGTCCAGAATATTCAAGATAAGAGATTCAGGGCATGAAGTTCAAGATCTTTCAAGCTGTCCACAAATTTCAACTTCAAATGTTTCAACTTAAGTGGTGATGATAGATCACCAGAGACTCTAAGATTTGTCAAAGTGACAGATTGTGTAACACTTAACACCTCAAGAACATGACAACAGTAAGCTAACAGATGTTCAAGAATCTCTCATGTTTTGCTCACACTTGTTAACCTTAGGGCGGTTAGAGAACTAAATGTCATACCCGGTACACAAGATTTCCTGAAGATAGACTTATATGTAGTAAAATGATACTACCCAACAGACCATACATTATTTTCAACTCTAGTGAAGTCCAACTCAAGCCTTTGAACTCTTCTTTCCAATGCAAATTATACTCAATTATCAATATCTCCATTAGAGACCACATCAAAGCAAACCTTATTTCTTCCACACAATGACCTTCAAGTGATCCCAATACTTGATTTACCCAATTGACAAACTATGTCTTTCTACATCAAGTGGCTCGATGTTAAATCTACTATAGTAAGTGGATCATCAAAATCAAGCAACCAGTGAAACATTTCCATAAATATCTCCATCTAACCGGATAATTTATACCAGTTCTTGCTGTTTCTTTAATGGTCAAATGTTGAAGACAGCTGCGCCGAAAGCATGCAAGTTGCATGCAGGGCAGCTAATGAAAGTTGGCAAAACCTGTAAACACGTTTTGCCAACCTTTGAACATTATAAAAGAGCCACTCACCCATTGTTAATCCATCCCAGAAGTGTGTGTGAGTGTAGAGAGTGAAGTTGAGAGTTTTTTGTAAAGCTTTAATTGTAAGCTTTGTAATTCTTTTGTGAGTAATATAAATGAAGAGTTTTCTCTCAATTCATCTCTATTTGTGTGAGTTTAATCACAACAAGTGGTATCAGAACTACGGTTCCACGGAGGGATCCAGAATCTTGGAAACGAAGTTTCGGTTCGGAAAGTCGGTTCCGACAAAAGTTGTCAAAAATCGATTTTGAGCATACCATCGGACTTTTCACGGCGAGACGAGCAAGGCGGTATTTTCTGGCGATCGATCGGAGGTCTAGAGACGCCGCACGCGCCACACGCGTCGAACAGAGAGCTTCTCACGCGCCCCACGCGCCCTACACACGCCGCATACGCCAAACCGAGGTTGAAGACGACGCCACACCAGCCGCCAAGTCAGGGCACGTGTCGCCAAGTCAACGCCACGTCAGCATCCAGTTAGCAGCCCAGTCAGCTGCCAACGTCATCCGCCACGTCAGCGCCACGTCATCTGCCATGTCAGCAAGTGTCACGTCAGCATGCCACATCAGCGGTGCCTGGTAAATTTCAGATAGGTCCCTGAACTTTCTGGAAATTACAGTCTAAATTGTAAACTTTTGAAAATTTACAATTTAGTCCCTGAACTTTTTTAAATTGTAATTTAATCCCTGAACTTTTCCTTAATTACATTTTGGACCCTGAACTTTCGGAAATTGTACTTTGACCCCTATAATTTCTGAAATTTATAATTTGGTCCCTGTGTCGGATTTTGACAAATGAAGTGTCATTTCCACCATTTTGAGGTCCGTTTTTTCAAATTCTGCTTAGAATTTTTTGTGATGGAAGGGGGAAACGGAAAATGGTTTTGTTAACTAGTATAAACTATTTCACATGGAGAGAAAGGATGAAAGACCTTCTGTATGTGAAGGACTATGATGGATCAGTATTTCTGGGGCAGAAACCAGAAGGAATGACTGATGAGAAGTGGGCTAATCTTCACCAGAAAACATGCAGTACTATTCGTTAGTGGATCGACAATAGTATCGTCAACCATGTCAGTGAAGATGTAAATACATGTGTTTTATGGAGAAAGCTGGAGGAGCTTTTCCGAGCAAAGACTGGCAACAACAAGTGTACTACATCAAGAAGATGATGGGTTTGAAATACCAGGAAGGTATAGTTGTGGTGGACCATATCAACGATTTTCTCGGAACCATGAAAGAACTGTCTGGATTGGGCATAGACTTCAGTGATGAGGTAAATGGCTTAATACTCCTTAATATGTTACCAGAATCTTGGGAAACGTTCAGATATACGGTGATAAATTCAACCGCAGATGGGAAAGTCACTATGGAGATGACAAAGATCAAGATCTTCAAGGAAGAAAAGAGGACGAGAATGCAGGAGTCAGCATCAACCTCAACCTCAGAAGCTCTAGTGACGGAGAAGAACACTAGAAAGGGGATGGGTAAAAATTGAAACCTAGGGAGATCAGACAAGAACCGGGGGAAATCAAGAACGAGGGATATTGAGTGCTATCACTGCAAGAAAAAAGGCCATATGAAGCGGGATTGCTACAAACTGAAGAACGAGCAGTCCAGGAGAGATTGTGACTCTAAACAAGAAAGAGTTGCTACTACCACCGAGAAACCTCCAAAGACTTCTGCATTATATATGAAGAAGATGTTGTGAATCTTGCCAGCCACGAGACCAGTTGGGTGATAGATAGTGGCGCATCCATACACGCCACATCTCGCAGAGACTTCTTTTCATCTTACACACCAGGGGGCTACGGTGCTGTAAGGATGGGGAATGACGGACAGTCTAAAGCCGTCGGTATTGGAGACATCTTCCTTGAAATAGAGAATGGGACAAGGCTAGTGTTGAAGGGAGTCAAGCACATCCCAGATATCCGGTTAAACCTGATCTCAACAGGCAAGCTGGATGATGAAGGTTTTTGCAGCACCTTTAGTGACGGCACCTGGAAGCTCACTAAAGGATCAATGGTGGTGGCACGAGGTAAGAAAGACTCAACCTGTATTTGATGCATGCATACAGTCAACAGTAATGAGGCAGTCGAGCTATGGCACAAAAATCTCGGTCACATGAGCCAAACAGGCGGAATGTTCTTCCGGAATTGAAGAACTCACACTTACGGAAGTGTGAACACTGCATGGCTGGAAAGCAGAGCAGAGTGTCCTTCTAGAGCTCCCCGTCTCAACAGAAACCAGAGGTACTAGATCTCATACATTCATATATATGTGGTCTGATGCAGACACGAACACTCGGAGGGTCATTGTATTTTGTGACATTCATTGATGATCATTCAAGGAAGACC